>CAKAKR010062279.1:5891-28480 GCA_916700685.1 Adelosebastes latens
TGTTTCAAAGCCATTTTTCATTCTGACAATAATAGAGTGGTGCAGGGATGACATACCAGGAAGTTAGCATCGCACTGGCTCCCTCGACAAAAAGCCAACGGGATTTTTCCATTGGGTTTTGGATTATTGTAGAAAATAAGGTCTCTGGCAAACAAACATTTATGATACTTACACATTTTGTTCATTAAAATAATCTCCACAAATGAACACCAGTTTTATGGTTTTTGAAGCTTGAATGCAATCGGCAGAAGTAAAAAAGCTAATGTTGGGCTATAAATGAACTACACCACGGTCACGTGAGCGTGAGTACACACAACGAGGCTGTGAAGGTGGACGAGTAGGCGTGATGACGTTTTGTAGTCTCATTTAGCTGCTTGTTAGCAACCGCCTTTTTTAAGGCATAAAAAAAGCTTCAAAATTCACAAGTGGGATATTTACTGAAGTATTTTATATCGTACAACAAAAATTTCAGGCATCTAACAAAAAAAACATTCAAAAAACCCATTAACTTCCAGACGAGGGAGCCAGAAGTGCTAAAATGCTAACTCATTTCCGGGTTTTAGGACTCATTCCTGCTTTTACAAGGGGTTATGTGCTAGACTAGTCAGGCTAACGGATTCTTTATGCTAAGCTAAGCGTCTTGTAGCTTCATATTGAAAAGACAGGCATGAGTGGTATCAATCTTCTCATCTAACTCTCAGCAAGAAGAAAAATGAGAGTACTTGTCATAATGTTGAACTAATCCAGAACAAGAAAAAGCTTCTGTTAAAAGACTATATTTAGTTGAGTGTGATGGTTTGAAACGCTGACTGGTTTCAAACTTCACGAGAGCAGAAATTAGGACCAAATAACGGCTTTCAACATTTTCTCCTTGCTCTGCCTGAAGACTATTTCCTTTTCTGTGACCTCCCACCCCCAAAAAAATCAGATATTATATACAAATGCATCACATAAGACATCAGTATGCACCTGAATGGATCACATTCCCAAATATATATCTGCTCTGTCTGGTTGTTTGAAGGTGTGGCAGATTCCAGACGGGGGCCTGACGAGCCCAATGACGGAGCCCATTGTGACCCTGGAGGGACACAGTAAAAGAGTGGGAATCCTGGCTTGGCACCCAACTGCCTTCAATATCCTCCTGACCGCAGGTAACGTCATTTATCACGTTTTTGTGCCCCATGATTGGTTGCAAACAAACTACTTGGATTGTGCGTGACTGCTGAAATAGGACTTGATGAGACACTGCTCTTTTACCTGTGTGCACTGTAGAGAGCGTGAATTAAACTACCACCGTGCAACGAGACCAATTATATGTTGTTTTACATACATTTACATAAAAAACAAAAAGGAAGGCGTGTGCTGGCAGACCATGGTCACGTTCGAATAGTCCTTTTTGCTCAGGAAGGTTCCTAACGGAGTGAAATGACCCGGAAGTACCTCAGTAGCAGCCATGACAAGAGCAGTTTGAATTCACCAAATGCTAAGGAAAGGAGCTTCAATGCTTCCTTTATTATCTCCTTTAGCATAGGACACACTGGACCATCCTTTACCAAAGGAAAGGAGAGAATAACATCCCACAATTCCTTGCGGCCGCAGCATTTATAGCGACGCACCATTGGGCCGTTCATAATAACAAACGATATGCTTAGCTTGCATATTATTTTCATAAGGTCATACATTAATTAGGATTCATGTTTAATTTGAGTGGACAGTGACAACCATTTCGTTTCACTTTATTTTTTAATTAATTATTTATTTCGAACATGTAACAAATACCTCAGTAAAAAAACAAAACAAGAATAACTAATAAAATGAACAGTAAACAATCAATTAACAAATAATCAACATAAATAAATATTACATGTCCGAAAAGAAGTTGGAAGAAGTATATGGTCCTACAGCTTCTCCATAACTCCAACAATTAACTCAATATTTATCATATATTCCTTCGTTTATTTCAATTCCAACCTTGGCAATGAAGTGATATTTTTCACCGGTTGTCCACGTTAGGTCAGATGATGAGAATTCTCCTTGACCTCATGACGTTTTCCATTGAGGTCAAGAAAAGTGGTTAGAAAAAGACGTTGGGACGTTTTTTTTTTACTTTTCGAACGCAACCCATGTCAAAGGAGCATGAGTTTTATATATCAAATATAAGTCAATTCTGCCACGTAACAAATTTCCATGTTCCCTTTTTAACAAATACTGGCAATAACTCTGACAAACATGGCTGCCAACATTACTGTGTTGCGCTAAACACAGAAAAGTGAGCCATCCGTTTGTAAATAGTGAGAGTTGAATAACAGCTCTTATCTTACCGTGTTGTTCAGCGACGGTTAGGTTCAAATACTACTGCATTATACAAGGAAGGAATTGGATTTCCTCCCTCAGCAATTCATGGCGTGCAGCGCATGTTTTAAAGGAGAACGTGAAGAACCGGAAAAACAAGTTTTACTTCGCTGCAAGGCTCCTGCATTTTTAAAATATATTCAATGTTGGTATGTGTGTCACAAGCGGGGAAAGTAGACTTCGATGTACAAGACGTTTACCTCGCACAACATTGTGAGCTGCTGTCTTCCATTACTCTGTTTATTCCTCAAGTAGCCACAGAGACAGATCGAACTATAAAGATGTGTATTTAAAATTAGGCAAATAATGGAGTTAGAGCTGGCGCCAAGACTAATATATGAAACAAAGTAGAAATTTAAGGTGATAAAACATGATGAAAGCAAAGAAACCGAATTATCGCTTATATCTCTAACTAAAATAAACGGCGAAAAACTACATTAAAGCCCCTAAACTTGGTTTCAAATCTCAAGTATTTCTCTGTAACAGTCAGAGTTTGGAAAAAAGCACCCTAAGTATTATTTATCAAGAGTTAAAGGACCGGTGTGTAACATTTAGGGGGATCTATTGGCAGAAATGGAATATAATATGAAGTATGTTTTCTTTAGTGTATAATCACCCGCAAATTAGAATCGTTGTGTTTTCGTTAGCTTATAATGAGCCGTTTATATCTACATACGGAGCAGGTCTCCTCGCCACGGAGTCCCCCATGTTGCACCGCCATGTTTCAACAGTAGCCAAGAACGGACAAACCAAACTCTGTTAACTTTTCCTGCTTGGGCCGGAGTCGATGACGTTACTTAGTGCCGTCGCCGCCGCTCTCTCTCTCTCTCTTGCTTCACCACTTACTTCCCACGTAAACACACACACACATTACACACTAGCTCTGCTCTAAATGGCTCTAGAGAGGGACAGTTCGCGTTGGCCAACGTAGCTCTCCAACACGCTTGGCATACCAAATAACTAATTAAAGCCAAACTTATCAGAAAAGTTAACACTTGAACAAACATCAGCGTGATAAGAACTACCTAAAATGACGGAAACCATCTTTAGGAAAAATGTATTTGATGTGTACTTTGACTTCATTTGGCCCATATCCCATCCGCTAACATGGAGGAGGCGGGCTTTATGACCTATACTGCAGCCAGCCACCAGGGGGCTATAAAGATGTTTTGGCTTCACATTTGGGGAGCTGTAATGTCATCCATCTTTATATGACATCACCCCTCCAACTGAACGCTGTCCTGTTCAAACCAGTGACACAAATACAGAAATCCCCAGTGAAAATAACCAAACTGGTCAAACTTGGGCAGAAAATGTTGTCTTTATGTAGGACCGGATTGCTCATCGTAACAAGCTGATTGAGGAAAATCCTTTTTCAGGGCCTTTTTAAGATAACTGACTCATCCTTACAGTAAAGTAATCCTGTTTTGCCCCTTTCCTATGTCTCTGCCCTCCTGTTTTGAATGTCTTGTGTCCCCACTTCACATCTGTAAAGGTTTATCCTTCTGTCTCCTCTGTCTGCTGCCTCTTAAATCAATCAGACCGCATCACTGCAATCCTCAGAAACCCACACTGGCTTCCTGTTGTTTTCAGAACTGTACTTACACACATCTTGCATCTCAATTTCAGATCCTCCTCTTGAAGCTCTTAATGGCATTGCTCCACAGATATCAGACATGCTTTTAGTTTATAAACTCAACAGATCTCTCAGACCAATCTCCTTTTATGTTCCATTTATGCACTTAAAGAATTGATGGACGCTGTGTCTTCCTCTCTCTAGGCTGCGATAATATGATTTGTGTGTGGAACGTGGGCACGGGGGAGCTCGTGTACCAGATGGGAGATGCCCACCCGGACATGATCTACAGCGTCTGCTGGAACAAGGACGGCAGTGCTGTCTGTACCGTCTGCAAGGACAAGGCTCTGCGTGTCATCGACCCGCGACGGGGCACCGTCCTCAAGGTTATTTCATATTGTTTGCCGTGTTTGCGGATGCATACAAAAGTAGTTATACTACACTGCATCATGCATGTACACACAGTAAAGTAATCCTGTCGTCTTTCCTCGTTGCTATGTTATGTTGCTTCCACATTAGTCCTCTTATCAGTCTCTTATTGTTCTCCTAGGTTAAAGAGAAGGTCCATGATGGCACCAGACCTATGAGAGCTGTGTTCCTCTCAGATGGGAAGATCCTGACCACAGGCTTCAGTCGTATGAGTGAGAGACAGATGGCATTGTGGGATACGGTGAGTCTTACGAATTACGTTCCTGTTGGACGATTCTGGGCACGAATGACGGTCAATGCCAACATTCGGTGCCAATGTAAGTTATATAGTAAGACGAAAAGTAAGAGTGTGGAGGTCGATGTGGTAGATGGACATGTAGTAAGTTCCTAAGCTTATCTAAGTTAAAGGAGGGGTGGAGGGATTGTAACTTTAAATTGTCCACTGTTTAAGCTTCATGTTAGCTTATTGATTCATATTTGATCAGCACTGCGTAGTTTGACCGTTTGATCGGAGTTCGCAAGTGATTGACAGCTGCCTTCGTTGAATGAACAGCCAATAGGAACGCTCTCTCTCTCTCTCTGAAATGAACTGTGATTGGCCAAAGTCTCCCGTCACAGGCTAGATTTGTTAAAGCCTGAAAACAGAGCCATGAGGAGGTGCAGAAGTCTAGTTTTCTCTCACAACACTTGAATTACAATATGCTGAAAGGTTATTATGGAATTTGTGCCCAATGACGCCAAAAATATTCTGCCTACTGCAGGTTTAAGTGCTTCACTTGTCTGACATTTAACGTACCATAACCATAGGTTATTTGCCATATGTGCCTTAACTACTGTCTTTCCATAACCTAAACTATGCCGTTTTTGTCATGTACAGAAAGATTAGAAAATAAATGAAACTAGAATTACCGCCTCGCGGTTGTGTGCCTCTGCCAACCAGTGAAGTTGCACTTTACATCCTTGTCTGTTCAAATTCTCATCATTTAATCCTATTAGATATTTGTGTGAAATTGTCATAATTAGCATATGAGGTCACAGTGACCTTTGACCACCAAATTCTAATCAGTTCGTCCTTGAGTCCAAGTGGACATTTGTGCCAAATTGTAAGAAATTCCCTCGTATAGATAGATATCACGTTAAACTGTGTCACTGAACATAATCAGGGGTTTTGCAGGATTGTCCAATATCAGCGTTTTGTGTGGTGGGCTGAATGTACATACTGTATTATTATATAAATGTTTTTTTGCTTTTCTTTTTTGTTTACAGAAGGATCTCTCTGAGCCAGTGGCGGTACAGGAGATGGATACCAGTAATGGGGTTCTTTTACCCTTTTATGACCCTGACACAAACATGGTCTACCTGTGTGGAAAGGTATGACCTCAGGATAGAGAACACAGATTTACTCAAATGGTAAAATTAGTGTTAATTCCCATTCATTTTTGGTTCAGTCGTCTTAATTAGATTATCTTCTGGCTTTCAGGGGGACTGCACCATCCGGTATTTTGAAGTGACAGACGAATCCCCGTATGTTCACTTCCTCAGCTTACACAGCAGCAAGGAGCCTCAGAAAGGGGCGGGCTTTCTTAGTAAAAGAGGTGTCGATGTCAACAAGTGTGAAATTGCCAGGTAAATATGTTTGGTCGTGTTTTCCATGATATTCTTTTAATTACTTTAAAGGTGATATTGATAACATTGATACCATTCAGCCACTAGATGTCGCATTTTCCCTCCCCCGTTCCATTACATTTACTTCACAACAAGTCGTTGCCAGGCACTTACCATCAATCTCATCCATTTATCTGTTTTTTCCACACTAACTGGCGACCCAGAAATACCACGTGATACCAACGTCGTTTTATTGTTGGCTCACAAGCCTTCTTAGAAGTGGGAGCCAAATGTCTTATATCTTCCACAGAGATAAACAAAACATTCATTTTTTGACCCGCCAACATTTTTAAAAATGATTAATTCACAATCCTATTCATTTTGGAAAAGCCATACTTTCATTGGGCACCTTTCTAAAAGCTCTGTAGATTTATTAGTTAAAAAAATATTCGTCTACATTAAACTGTTATCAATAACACCTTTTAAAGGTGCAGTGTGTAGGATTTGGAAGCATATAGGGATGTGGTTGCATATTGCAACCAACTGAATAGCCCTCCGCTCACTCCTCCCTTTCCAAGACTGCGGTAACGTGAGCCGCAAAGTGCAAAACCGCAGTAACGTTCCTCTGAAATGCTACACACTGTACCTTTTAAAAGATTTGTAAAGGGCTGGAAATATATATTTTTCTCATTGTCAACTTAGTCCATGGAAAGACCAAAAACAACAATAAAATGATCCTACTAAGTATTGCCTGTGTAGCCAAACTTCATATAATTTATACATCTGTGCCATAGAGCTCGATTATTGTCCAAAATCTATTGAAAACACATTTTTCATTACCCTGGACATACTTACTGTCACACCAAATGTGTATTAATCCGCAGCTGAAAATAGTCCCCAACAAATGCACTATTTACTCCTGTTTGAGTAATGTAATGTTTGCTAAGAACTACAGTGCCCAGCTTTTATAGGAAGTTAGCGAGCCTTTATTTAAAATGAAACTATGTGTTGTATTTTATGTACATCTTCTGTAAGAAAGGAAAAAGCATTTAGAGACGTGTTTTTGGTGTTGGTCTTTTTATGGGGTTGGTTTATATTAAGAAAAATGAATACGCAAGCCTCATCCTTTAACAACATTACTAATTTCCTGGTCTTCTGTAGGTTCTACAAACTGCATGAAAGGAAAGTGGAACCCATTTCTATGACTGTACCACGAAAGGTAAGCAGAGCCTTTATAAAGTAAAACCAATTTAAAATAACCTATTTATATTGTGTATTATTTAAAAAGAGGAATTGAAAGAATTCTGCATGTCCAGGTCGTTTATCCATAACTGTAAAATTAAAACACTTTTCTACCTCCATCTTGCCTCCCCAGTCAGATCTGTTTCAGGGAGACCTTTACCCGGACACGGCTGGCTCAGAGCCGGCTCTCCTGGCCGATGAATGGATCGCTGGGCAGGATGCTCCGCCCCTGCTGGTCTCTCTGAGCGGTGGGTACTCAGCCCATCCATCCAAGCACAGAGACACCCTCAGAGGCAAACCAAAGCTCGCCTCGCAGGACTCTGGGACTGCGGCCGCCCCGCCTTCAGCAGGCAATGCAGCAGCTCCCACATCTACATCTACATCTTGCTCTGCCGCCAAGGAGACGGAAGAAGAGGTGCCACAGCCACGAGTAGCCACGAGGGAGACGGATGGAAATACTGAGAGGCCGAAGAAAGAGGTGAGCCGGCAGAACGAGACATATTGGCCCTTTTCAGACCTGGTATTAACATGCGTCCTCAGTGATCGGATCACAAGCGGACAGCTTTAAATACAGGTGTGAACGTACTCAAGACGCACTGAGGATGCATTGAGATCCGATCGCTCAGACAACATTCGTATATCTTATCTATAGGCTACATAGTCTACAGACTATCAGACTAGGCACGTGAAGTACATTATTATCATACTATCGTGATGTGTCGCGTTTTTGTTCCGGTGCTTTGCACGGAGCTGACACCCGCCCGCTCATCTCTAAAGCTCTGTACCCCGCTGTTACCTGGGAAAGGCAGCGGTGCCGACGGCACAGAGGTCCCTGAGGACCGCTGGGAGACAATAACCTTATATTTTGATGTTAATAAAACGCACCACAATTCAAGAATATGAAAGATATTACTACTGACATTCCTATTATATTACGCCACAAAGTCTGCTGTATTGGTCATGTGTTTACTACGTGTTTATTTGCAAGTAGAGCGGGGAAGTGAGATCGGATCACCCAAGACGCATGTTAATGCCAGGTCTGAACAGGGCCATTGACCTTACTAATGTTTTTAGTGCTCAAAGTTGTTTACTGACTTGTTCATTCTCTCCTTCTCTCAGGACGATTTGTTGAACGAGTTGTTAGCAGAAATGAAGGCCCTGCGTGCTGTCGTCCTCGCTCAGAGCCAGAGAATCGAGCTGCTGGAGAGGCAGCTGGCTCGGATCGAGGATGGGGACGTATGAGCAAGTGCAGGACCACTACATTCGGAGGGCGTTCTTACTAAATCCATAGACCATAGCCTTACTAGAATCAACAGTACCTTAAGCTGTGCGAGTGGAAGAATGTAGTGAAGGGTAGCGGCTAACTGTGAATCACGGTGGCTTACAACGAGACCACAATTTGTTTCTGCGATTGTTTTCCAGACTGTGGCGGACAGCGGGGTGTCATCTGTATAGAGTGATTTCTGACAGTAAGATAATGTTTTGTTTTTCATATGAAGGAGTGTTGTAGCAGCTGTTTGGTGGTGCATACAGTGCAGCTTTGAGCTTTGCAAAATCCCCACGCTAATTTTGAAGGGCTTTGGAGGCGTCACAATGGCACGATTGCCTCAAAGTTAATGCACAAAGTAGTGATTAAAAAAGCATTAATGAAGGTTGACATACTATAGCAACGCGATTAAGTACGTCCAATATGATTTCTCTCTCTAAAGCACTCACAAATGTAACCATTAGGGCTATTTAATCAGGTAGTTAAAGCTGCTAAACTGTGATGTCATATCGGACCCCCCAATTGTTATTCATTGTGTGACTTGTTTGCTTCATTATAGGACGCCACGTGTAAAGTTAACAGTAGGGAAATCTTTTGGTACACAAATCATGACCTTGACAGTGAGAATTATTTGACTGATAGCTGATGAGAGTGTAGTTGAATATTTATGTGTATCGTAATTCTGTGTAGTCTTTGCAGTCAATGAAAAGGTAGCACTTGTGATTTTGTACCTCATGTTATCAGGAGAGAGCTGCGGCTTTGCGGAGTTCCTGTAATATCACAAGACCAGATATTTGTCCACATTATCATTAAGATATAAATACAGCAGAGCCTTTTTTCTTTTTTTGACGTGTGGAAAGGCTGCCCCCTAAAGAACCAGGATCTCGGGTTTAGTCGGCATCTTTTCAGAGCTCTAAGCTAAAATGAGAGTTGTTCGGTGGACACAGGATATAAGTTGTGCTCCATACAGTACATCCAAATATAACTTAACACTAGTTACAGTGCAGTCTCACCAAAACACACTAGATTTATTCAGAAAAGTGTTTGCAGCCACAAGAAAGATGAAGTTATGGTGAAATTGGAAACATTTTCTACAGTGTGCATTTATATTGGTGTTAAAAGATGGAAAGATCTTTTAGGTTTTTTTATTTTAGTTTTGTGTTTTTTGCCAGTACATTTAGAGGCATTTTTTTCTGTTACTTCTTCATAAGTCGATGATCGTGTAACAATGGTACATTCCACATCAAGCTTATCCCTTTATTACTTAAGTGATTTCTATTTCTTTATGCACTGACCTCTTAACACTAACTGTAAAACCAGTAGCAGGTTAAATGAGACCACATTGTGAAAACTCAATAAACATTCATTCCTCCTTTGTATTAATGGACTGGCTTTTTACTTACACTAAGAAACTGATCACATATTTGTGGTATTTTTTTATAATTACTAGGTCAAGTTATTTTTGGATAGTCTACATATTGAGTGTGTTGACTGTGGGCCAAGTGACTGCTGATAATTAAATAGACATATGCACACACACAAAACACATTGCCTCCATAAAGGATGCAACACCCTGAAGGTTTCTCACATTTTATACTGGCTTTTTTTGCCATTTGTTGTCTGAATTTCTCATACTTTATAAATATTCTTAAGATATTTAATCATTAAAATGACAACGACGTCCCACAGATGACAGTCGATGCCACTCCAGAAACTACAATGAAGCGATGCTGTCTGAAGATTTCAGAGAGAAGTGACGGTTTCTAAAGTTTTGGAGTTTCATATTAGCACAGCAGTCTGCATTATTAGTTGGAACTGTTTTCTTTAGTAGGTCATCTAAAAAAACTGAGCAACCAACCAAGATGGGCAGTGTAGGACATAACAGGCCTGGCCTGCGTGAAAGACCACTTCAGGTCAACGAATAACATGACAATAATACAGCCCAATCGCACAGCAGTTCATGAAATAATCCAAAAATTGATCGTATTGATTTGTGTACATAGAAACGAATGTCAAAGTTGATGTATTTATCTCATGTAACTTCCGTACTTAAGTTACGGCACTTCCGAAGTTATTTTAACCCAAACCACGATCTCTTCCTAAACCTGGCTAAGTAGTTTGTTGCCTAAATCTAACTAAGTAGTTTTGTTGCCTAAGCCTACCCAAGTCGATCTTTTCCTAAGCCTTACTAAGTAGTTTGTTGCTTAAACCTAACCAAGTCGATCTTTTCCTTAGCCTAACTAAGTAGTTTGTTGCTTAAACCTAACCAAGTAGATATTTTCCTAAGCCTAAGTAGTTTGTTGCCTAAACCTAATTTGTTGCCTAAGCCTAACCAAGTGGATTATTTCCTAAGCCTAAGTAGTTTTGTTTCCTAAACCTAAGTAGTTTTGTTGCCTAAGCCTAACTAAGTGGATCTTTTCCTAAGCCTAACTAAGTAGTTTGTTGCCTAAACCTAACCAAGCCGATCTTTTCCTAAGCTTAAGTTGTTTTGTTGCCTAAACCTAACTAAGTAGTTTTGTTGCCTAAGCCTAACCAAGTGGATCTTTTCCTAAGCCTAACTAAGTAGTTTGTTGCCTAAACCTAATCAAGGCGATCTTTTCCTAAACCTAACTAAGTAGTTATATTTTGAGACTGGAGCAGAAATTGACAAGTGCATCACGTGTTGCTGGACATTCGTAGGAAAAAGCACGAAAAATCGGTCACAAAAATCGTGTGTATCTGCACAAATAGATTAACTTTCATGACTATTGCATGAATTGCCGTGAGACTGTGTTGCAACAATTTGTGGTCTGACAAAACGAAAACCACACTCAGCAGACTGTGCAAAGCGTTGCGTCGAGGAGGCACACGAGCCACAATCAGGCATAAAAGTGTCTGAGGATGGTATCATGGAAGATGGTGGCCCTGTAGTTTATATTAAAGTAAAGTAAAACATTAGAACGATCATTCTGTTCAGCAATCAACTTTGAAACAACTTCAGGGAAATCCCAGAACTCAGTCCAGCTGTTGAGTGAGACCTGAAGATGTTCCAGCTGCTAAAAGTTGACCAAGCTGGAGCAAATCTCTACTGAAGAGTTTCAGAGGTACCATGGATTTTTTTTTTGTACTTGTAGTAATTGACTGTATAACACCAATACACATTTTGTGAACCTATGAATTTCACACTTCGTTGGGTAATCTCCATCTGTAAATTAAAATTGTCTCATGATTGCACACCAGACACTCATGTTTATGTCCTCTACTGTGGAATACAGTGATAAAATGACTATAGATTTGGTACGGCTATCTTTGTCGGGTGTAGGGGCCGTGGCTGCCATGGCCACTGGAGTGTAAACAGGATGTGGCCGACTTGTTTCACATTAGGAAGCTGAGCGCAGCGTTTGAACTTGGTGTGCTCTTCTGAAAAGTTCATATCTGTCATGTATAATAAAAACCTTAATATCTTTGGATTGATCAAAACATTATCAGGATCGTGGTTTAGTTATTGGGTCATCCTAGGCTCATATAACACTTTTTTACTTCTTTTTTTTCAGTGTAATGTCAAAGATTTATAGAATCCACTTTAAAAAGTAAGTTAAATTTTGAGGGTAAGATTTTTTTTGAAAAAATAACATCATGTTAACCTCTGCTGCCCTTTGTGGATTTGAGGTGTTATCGACAACTGCTTGTATAAGGTTGAAATGAATATGTATCATGTACATTTCCTGTTGGGGAATTGTCGTCAGTACGTTCTTAAAATACACTTAATGTGACCTGCACCTGTGACACAAACTGAAAGTAACACAAGTCAATTCTGCAGGGGGCAAAAATTACAATTGTGTTCCTCTTTCCATAAATACTTGCGCATTGTTCTTATCTGTGCTCTCCACCACACCCTGCTTGATTTTGTCTTTAATCTGTGTTCTCAACCCCCTTCAGCCTCCACCTACCTCTAAAGGGCTGCAGCGAGCTTTCTTCACCACATTTCATGCATGCACCCCCTCTCTCGTTTTCACGCTGTCTCCTTCAGACACACTCACATATGCTGTCACACGGTTCAAAAGTACACTAGATTACTCATCTCAGTCTTCTGGCACCACTAACTTTATCTTCTCACAACTTGGGTAAGTTTTTTACAGTTTATTTCCTTCTTTTTAAAAATATTTGGAACAGCCTCTTAACTCGTTTATGCTGCACACATTTTTGTCTATTCTTAATTAATCTTAATACAAATGCCTCGTGTTTTTTCTGCTCTTATTTAAATACAGCTCTATATACACATCTATCCTCGTAAAATGTATTGCACGTTCTGTATTTTTATTTATTTTTATTAAACATTATGCTGCAACTCTTTTTGTCTGATCTCTTGGAGTCTGGTTAACCATGACTAAAAAAGTTCCCTCCCATGGCAGGCTGACTGATGCTGTTCAATCATCATTTTTACAGGAAACCAGCAACGCTGCGAGCGGTCTGCGAGCTTCCTGTCACTCGAGACAACACAGCTTACAGTCGAATGAGATAGAGGCAATACAGACTTCCTGTCACATCTCCAGCGTGCGTTTGTATATTTGCAATTATGAACCTTTGGCTACGTTTGAGCCAGCGTGGATGGTAACTTTCTTATTATAATTGTATCAGGATTAGATGTCAATACTGAAAGGTTGAGCAGCTTCTGAAATATAATACCACATAGGAAGCAGAATTATTGGCATTTCTCAGTTAAAACTGAAATGCCACAGCAAAATTTAACCGAATGGATAATATTTTACGTTAAGCCATCTAAAGGTTTACCATGCACTGTTATTTAATTCTCTAATTTTCTTTTTTCTAGATCCCGAATACAAATTTACCAATGGATCTGATAAAAGCTTCACAACTGCTTTAAAGTACAAGGAGTTTGACTGCAAAATTCTGCCTAACTGTGACACCAAGCCAGTGGGATTTTTCTACTCAGCGGGGAATTTTCTAAGGAGGTAAAGTATATCTCTAAATCTAATCCGTCTCAATTTTGTGGGATTTACAGTTTGATAATTTAGGATTAGCATGGTAGTGGCTAGAAGGGAGCCAGCAAACTGGGGAAACTCTTGCAAGATTGTTAAGGTTAGGCATTGATCTTAAATAATTAAGGTTAGGCATTGATCTTAAATAATTAAGGTTAGGCATTGACCCTGAATAGTTAAGGTTAGGCATTGATCTTGAATAGTTAAGGTTAGGCATTGATCTTGAATAGTTAAGGTTAGGCATTGATCTTGAATAGTTAAGGTTAGGCCTTGCTCTTGAATAGTTAAAGTTAGGATAGGTCGTCGGGCAGCGAGTCTCGCAAGAGTTTTTGTGGATCTCAGATCAGATGTCGCAGTTTGCGGGCTCCCTTTTAGACACAACTCTATTAAAGGAATCGTTTGACCTTTTGGGAAATAAACATGTTTGTTTTCTTGCTAGATGAGAAGTTCGATACCACTCTCATATCTGTATGGTAAATATGAAGCTACAGCCAGCTAGCGTAGCTTAGCATAAAGACTGAAAACAGAGGGAAACAGCTAGCTTGGCTCTGTCCAAAAATAGAGGTGTAAAATCGACAATTTGCTGTTTTAATGGGGGTTATGTGCTGGGATGTTTCTTTGAGCCTGGAGCCTTTGAACAGAGCCAGGCTAGCTATAGACTGTATATAATAAGTGGACGTAGTCACCGTGACGTCACCCATTGGTTTGTGAAGTGCCGTTTTGACGCCTCGAGTTTGGCATTTTGGCCGTCACCATCTTGGTATTTTGCAACCAGAAGTGGTGCGAGAGCGTGGAGCTAAGTACAACCGAACGCTGATTAAGACATATTTAGGCGACCAAAAAGGTTGTAACTGAAAACACACTGTGAAAGGGTTAAAGTTTTAAGACGAAAACACGAACAACACCCAGACCAGACAATGCCATGGTAGCGACGTTAGCCACGCCCTAAAGCATCCCCTGCTTTATGCTCTATTTGACTCTAAATGGGACCATAATTTACTAAATGAACATCATCTTGTATTGAAGAAGACTTGAAACTAGCGATTGAGACCATAAACTCATGTTTACAATGTTTACTGAGGTAATAAATCAAGAGAGACGTAGGGTAATTTTCTCATAGACTTCTATACAATCAGACTTCTTTTTGCAACCAGAGGAGTCGCCCCCTGCTGGCTGTTAGAAAGAATGCAAGTTTAAGGCACTTCAGCATTGGCTTCACTTTTCAGACCTGGAGATAGCCCCACTGGTTCAGACGTGAGCAAATAATCACTTTCCCCAAAATGTCAAACTATTTCTTCAAGAGACAGTGCCACTGAACACAAAAACATTAAAAGAAATGAATAAATCCCAATGTTTGACCATGCTAACCCCCTTTCTCTCTCTTCACTCCAGGCATGGCTGACGTCACATATGAATTAAACACTTCGACTGTGCTGATCCTTTTTTTCAGCCTGGTAGGCTTAATTGTGTTGCTGATCTTCTTGTACAAGAAGTTGAACCAGGAGGCCAATGGAAAATATACGGTGCGGCGCATGGTGTATAAGGAAGGAGGGGTCAGGGACCGGGTGAGAGGGGCAGCGTTAGTTGTGGGGACACGTCTCGGAGTCCAGCTGTGGCCTCAAAGTGATACTGATGAAGATGGAGAGGAAATGCAGGATATCCAAGATGAGGAGGGTCAGGTGGAGGATGGTGGTAGCGAGGGGAGTGACAGTGAGGGAGATGACCGGGAGGAGGATGAGGAGGAGGCCGAGGAGAATGAGGAGCAATGTGGTAAGGCAAAGGGAAAAGGAGGTGACTCTTCAGATGATAACTCAAGTCTGTTGAGTTCAGAGGCAGGAGAGCAAGCCAGACTAACGGATCAGACAGAGGAGAAAGTGAGAGAAGGTAAAGGTGAAGCAAGTGGAGGGACTGGGTTGTTGGTAGATCTAAAGCAGTTCTCTGGTAGTGCCATCTGGTCTGAGGAAGAGGTGGATTCAGGCAAGGACAATGATATGACTGTACTGTGAGAACAGTAATGAAATACAAGGGAGGCTTAGGAAATAGTACTGAGGTCATGTGTCCCCTAATTAGCTGTGAAAATAGATTTTCTGTGAATTGTATTTCCCCAACATGAAAGTCTAAATGCTGTTCCACACTGCCAGGAGCCTAAAAGTAGTCTAAAAATACTGGAACCACCCTATAAAACAGTTTTTAATTGGAGAGTGTAGACTCCCCCAGGTTACGAAAACCCCATAAATCCCCCCCTAAAAAACACTGAAAACAGTGTCCTCAATTGTAGCTACGACTCTGGTTTTTAATTCCACTTCCTGTTGAAGCATCAGGATAAAAAGGCCATTGATGAATGAAGCTGTTATGAATACGCAGGAGTACACTGGATTGGATTTTGAATGTTTGTGTACGAGTTTACCTTTTATAAAGTAGTCAAATCAAACTTTTGTATTATTGTGTCAGCCTATTGCATGCTGTATATTCTGTGTTTTTTTATTGCTTTTTTTTGTAATATACACTGAAAGTAAAAACAGAAAAACAAAAAAAGATATTACTATTACATATTACTGTGTTTATATTGTTCTTATTGTCATATGTAGAGCTGAGTCCATTAATTGATTGAACAGTCCACAGAAAAGTTATTTTTTAAGCAAAAAAAGACAACATTTTATTTTTAATTTAGCTTCTCAAATGTGAACTAATGTGATAGTGCTGAATATTACTTAATTACTTAATAAACTTACCATCAAGTGCCATTTCATATGTTAGTTAAGCTACATTGTGGCCTGGTGTGTAGTAAAAATATAGATCAGTAGTAATCATCATGTTGAATGTACTGCAAAACTACAACATTAAGCTCTATATATCTTTAAAGGATATAATGATGACTCATGAACTGAAGCTACATTGACATACATGTAAATATCTGACCTACTTTACTCTGTTAATGAATGTATTGAAAAGCAGTGCCAGTTCATGAACAGTTGTGTTGGCAAAAATGATTTCATTTTGAGATATTGTACACTGTAAGAAAAATTCATAAAAAAGTGACGTTTTCATATTAGTACTGCCTTTTTTTGTTGAGATAACTAACATTACATCACATCAAAATGACATCAGTGGAGCTGAAACAGTCCATTAATTGATTGAGCGATCCTCAGAAAAGTTATTTTTTAAGCAAAAAAAGACACAATTTTAATTTTAATTCAGCTTCTCAAATGTGATCTAATGTGATAGTGCTGAATATTTAACTTGTTTGGGACTGAGTCAAACTTACCATCAAGTGCCATTTCATATGTTAGTCAGGCTACATTGTGGCCTGGTGTGTAGTAAAAATATAGATCAGTAGTAATCATCATGTTGAATGTACTGCAAAACTACAACATTAAGCTCTATATATCTTTAAAGGATATAATGATGACTCATGAACTGAAGCTACATTGACATACATGTAAATATCTGACCTACTTTACTCTGTTAATGAATGTATTGAAAAGCAGTGCCAGTTCATGAACAGTTGTGTTGGCAAAAATGATTTCATTTTGAGATATTGTACACTGTAAGAAAAATTCATAAAAAAGTGACGTTTTCATATTAGTACTGCCTTTTTTTGTTGAGATAACTAACATTACATCACATCAAAATGACATCAGTGGAGCTGAAACAGTCCATTAATTGATTGAGCGATCCTCAGAAAAGTTATTTTTTAAGCAAAAAAAGACACAATTTTAATTTTAATTCAGCTTCTCAAATGTGATTTAATGTGATAGTGCTGAATATTTAACTTGTTTGGGACTGAGTCAAACTTACCATTAAGTGCCATTTCATGTTAGTCAGGCTACATTGTGGCCTAGTGTGTAGTAAAAATATAGATCAGTAGTAATCATCATGTTGAATGTACTGCAAAACTACAACATTAAGCTCTATATATCTTTAAAGGATATAATGATGACTCCATGAACTGAAGCTACATTGACATGCATGTAAATATCTGACCTACTTTACTCTGTTAATGAATGTATTGAAAGGCAGTGCCAGTTCATGAACAGTTGTGTTGGCAAAAATGTTTTCCTTTTGAGATATTGTACACTGTAAGAAAATTAATAAAAAAGTGACATTTTCATATTAGTACTGCCTTTTTTTATTGATAGAACTAACATTACAACACATCAAAATTACATCATCGGAGACAGATATGTATAAAAAGCATGTTTCGTTGAAATCATGTTGTCCAATGGGGATGTAGCTCAGTGGTAGAGCGCATGCTTCGCATGTATGAGGTCCCGGGTTCAATCCCCGGCATCTCCACTCTTTTTAGACAACTGAATATTCAATAAAACATATCAGAAGAAGTGGTAGATGTGGAAAAATATGTGCTACTAAAAAGAAAGAAATAAAAAACATATAAACACAGTTCATACAGAGCAATTAAAGTGTGAGATGAGCACACGTTGCTGATTGGCCAGACGGAGCGCTTTGCTCAAATCTGATTGGATGTTGGAGCCTCTTGGAGGAGCGTGAGTGTGGGAGTGTTTCACGCACGCGAATGTCAAACATGTATTTTTTGCACCGGCCAAATCACCCATCATCATCAGTGGTGGTGGGTGAGAGAGAGCCACTCCATCGAGACACTATGCATGAAGTGAGTCAAAGAAGTAGCTGCATGGACACATTATCAGCAACAGTTATGTAACCAGATTTTACCTCAAGACTGATGATGGATAAAGCACCCAAACTGTTCCAATAAAGGATCTTTGACTGGGAGACACTGGAGCTGCTGATCTGACCTGGTAAATATCTATGTTTATATTTTGCTTTCAGGAATCTGCCCAGATTGCACAGATTTGGTAAAAAGAAAAAATGCAACCTTGCACAGTGCACGATCTGTCACAGTAACCTACTTCAACACCACCACAGTGAGCATCCACCAAGTTGCATTTTCCTCCTCCTCTCACCCTAACTTGATTGTGCCGGAGAAATGATTTCAGTAGACGTCACTCATCTGCATAGAGGGAGTAAAATGCAACCATCCTACGAGGAGCACTGACACTCTGCACTGAAACCCTCTATTAAAAAACAAAAAGGACCTATAATTGCTGCATAACCGAAACTACAAACATGGAAGGTACGCTTTGCATGTCATGCACAAATAATATATATATTTATATATATCCACAGAAACACATCTGGGTTGCAAGCTGTCCAAGATGGATGCAGCGCCGCTGTGCGCAGGGATGCACGGCGGAGCAGAATCTTTAAAAGCCCATCATCCTATCACATATATGCCTCCTTTATGTTGTTTTCCTGCAGGAGTAGGATGTTACTAGCGTCCGCCGTGGTGGTCTGGGAATGGCTGAACGAGCACGGACGCTGGCGGCCCTACAGCCCGGCTGTCTGTCATCACATCGAGGCAGTCATCCGGAGCGACCCGCGGTGTGGTAGTGTCGTCCTCGGCCAGGTGGACTCTCGCCTCTCGCCCTACATCATCGATTTGCATTCCATGCACCAGTTCAGACAAGACACAGGTGAGAAGCAAGAAGAGAGGAGAGAGACACACAGGGTGGAGGAGGGTGGAGTGGTGGAGCCGGGCCTGAGGTGGTGGTGGTGGTGGTTGTGGTGGAGGCCTGTTTTTTTTTTTTATTGCTCATCATGTGTTCATCTCTTATGTTGATCCTGCTCCATGGAGTTGATGGTATAGGAGTGTTTCTGCTGCAAGGTGCTCATCAGGGTATTTTGGTATTTTTTTCTTTTAGCAATGTGGCCTTAACAAGAACCCATAGGAAGAAATAGACAATTTAATTGAGCCTTTTGCCTTCAGATTATATTTGCCAGATCAAGCAAGGTGGCTTCTTATTTCTGCAGTATTTTTTTTATTATTATTATTTTAGATGTTACATTTTAAAGGACAAGGCTGAGGTTTTTGAAAAGGTGTAAAGATGAGTCATTCTGGTAGGATCTGTGTGTTTGCATCATGTGGCACTATAGGGTGACCAGGTGTCCCACTTTACCAGGGGACTGCACAGCATTTTGCTCATCTTTTGCAAGCCCCTTATGTTGATCCTGAAGTTGATGGTATAGGAGTGTTTTCGCTGCAAGGTATGGCTTCTTATTTCTGCAGTATTTGTTTTTATTTTTTATTTTAGATGTTACATTTGAAAGGACAAGGCTGTGATTTTTGAAAAGGTGTAAAGGTGAGTCATTCTGGTAGGATCTGTGTGTGTTTGCATCATGTGGCACTATAAGGTGACCAGGTGTCCCACTTTACCAGGGTACTGCACAGCATTTTTTATCCCAGTTTCTCTCAATTTCATGTTTATATACTATACACATTAAATACTGGCATTTTAATTCCTGTTGACCAATTTGTCGCTGCATTGAAAAGCTTTACACTTGAATTGTAATTCATGTTAATTTTGAAGATTTTTCTACAACGTTGCTGGTGTACGATTATTTTAATTATAAATAACAATCTAATAAATGTATATCTATTTATTTATTTGTTACATTTAGTTTTACAAAGTTAGGAAAAGCGATGTTTAAGTCAGGCCTGATGTTGCCTTACACATAAAAGAATGATCCCAGTCACTTTAACACAGTGAGGCTTATTAATTAAACACACTGGTTTCGCATCGGTACTCGGTATCGGCCGATACCCAAAGCCCAGGTATCCTTATCGGTATCGGGATGGAAAAAATTGGATCGGTGCATCTCTAATATTGAGACGATGTCCCACATTTTTATTGGCTCCAACCACTGCAAGACAGACACTTTTCTAAAGTCTGTCTTTTATCCAATGGCTGTGAAGAAAGCAGGGATAAGGCTGTCATAACTGTTTGATGTCAATCAAACTGCGCACGCCTGGGTCAAGTGCAGGTTGACCCCGTCACCGTCTTTGCTACGCTATGCCCAACAGGGAGAAGTGTGAGTCACAAACTATGCAGATGTAGGCCGAATATGATGGAAACTACAACAAAGACTACTTATAAGTGGGTGAAACCGGTGTAAGGCGATTCTCAGAGTTTTTTTTTCAAAAAGAGATCAATGGATTGCATTCGGGCAAATCATAGAGATGTTATGAGGTAAGGGGCAGAATAGAAATGATTATTTTTTAAGTTAGACATTATATATCAAAATTTAAGACTACCTCTCAGCATTGTCCCACATTCTCCCACACAAACATACTCTTTGTCCCACATTAGATGTGTCGGGATCTGGTCACCCTATGTGGCACAGTAGCAGCTGAAGTGTCCAGTCATAGTCCCAGACACACTGCCATCAGTACCACTGTCTTATATAGCAGAATATGAGCATAAGAAATCATCTTTCGCAAGACAAAGATAGGCGAGCAGAGCAGTAAGACAAAGCGGGGAATTGTCAGATGTCTAGCTTTGGCAGAGAACCCAACATTTCCCCTCTCTCTCTCTCTCTCTCAACATTGGCTGACAAAAGCCTTTGTGAAGTTTGTTTTCCAAGCTGAAATGGGGGAGGCGAGCAGGGTGCCCCAGTCTAAATAGGAGACAGGGTGGAGGAGGAGGAGGGTGGGGAAGAATTTCAGGAGTCTGAGGTCATTGATAAAAACGGGGTCGATGGGAGCAGATCTCATGAATGAGCTCCCTTGTTGTCTTGTAGACCACACATACTGTATGCTACAAAATTCCAATTATAATTGCGTTGTGTCATATCCGAGGTTATTTTTGTTTCCAGAGATGTTTTGCTATATGTTTCATCCTACATGTATTTCAAATTGTGCAGTATACTACGGTAAAATGTCCATTGTAAAGTGCCAAAATGGCTTTGTCTTACACACAGGATTTGATATGTGAAGGCTTTACAGTGCGAAGACTCTGTGGACTAGTTTCTCTGGACACCCTGGGAAAGCAAACACAGCCAGCTTTGGGTCGGATCAAGGCTGCCAGCCAATCAGAATTCGGAACACCGTGTGCTGTTACCAGGGGCAACCTGTTTGCCCAAATTCTTAGCAAGCAAACACAGACATGTTGAATTTGTTAGGGTTGCAATCTACTTGTCCACAGTAAATAGAGCCACAGTAGTCGGCCACTTAGACTCCTATTGCAAACTACCTCTCATCACCAAGCGTCACGGTTACAGTAGAAGTCGTGCACATGTAGAAAGAAGCAGTGAATCTGTCCAAAGTGCTATTCACGGCAAAATGCAAAATGACTGTATTACTAACAGTAGTCAAAATCTTAATAATGTGGATGAATCTTTTGTTCTGACCTCCTGATCCCTGCCTCAGGTACCCTCCGACCGGTACGACGCAGCTTCTACGACCCCACGTCAGCGCCAGGCCAGGGCTGGTTGTGGGAGTGGGAGAACGACGCCGGCAGCTGGACGGCGTACGACACGGAGGTGGGCATCGCCATCCAGGCAGCGCGCGATCGCCAGCAGCCCTGGCTGGACCTGGCGCCGCTGGGTTTCTGCTACCTCATTGACTTCGAAAGCATGACCCAAATCAACGGGCAGACGCAGCGCTGCCGCCGCATCCAGCGCCGCTCCGACCTGGCGTACCCGCTGGTGTCCGGGCCCCTGCCCAAATCCCACCACGCCTGGGGGCCCATGTCCATGCCCAGCCACGGAGGACTGCTCGGTGTAGATGTCTCCGGAGTGGGCATGGGGATCCGGATGAGCAACAGCGGGACCGGAAACGGGAGCGCGTACCCCAGCGGGGCGCTCCCTGCCTCGGCCATCACCTCCTTGGGACAGCCCTGCGCTTGTCAGCAGTGTATGTTGGTGCTGAGTGTCAAAGCGGGCGCCATGTCTGCTCACACTCTGGGGCGGAGACCGCCACAGACCAAGCCACCTAGTCCCAAAATCAGCAGTTACCCCGTCCCAGGAGGATCGTACTCACTAACCCTCCCTCGACCTCCCACCCTGTCGCGCTCTTTTTCCCCCCACAGGACGTCCATAGTTGGGGCGACAGGTGGCTACAGTCTAGGCGGTATGGGTGGTGCAGGAGGTGTAGGAATGGTCGGCGGTAGCGGTGTTGGCAATGCCAGCTTCGGTTACGGAGGAGGCTTCACCCACTCTCTCTCCCTCCTCGGCTCAGCTACCGCCGCCCTCTCCATCTCCTCCACCCGCCCCCCTCCTCCGCCTCTACCCCCTCCGCCGCCGCCTCCTCCTCCGCCCTCCA
>CAKAKR010062279.1:28500-51552 GCA_916700685.1 Adelosebastes latens
CAGTCGCCACCTCCACCCCTCACCCATCCACCTCGTCCTCCCTCTCCGCTTCCTGTTCTGCCCCTCCAGTGCCCGCTCCGGGCCCACCGCCCCTCATCTCCACGGCTGCCTCCAGCTGCACGCCCTCGCCTTCTGCCCGCGTCCTGGGTCCAGTGTCTTCATCTGGTGCATCTGCCTGCGCAGCCCCCCTGCCACCCCGGTCCAGCCTAGCAGGGCTGAGTCGACCCGCACTGCAGCGCATTGCCATGGCTCAGTCACGTGCCCTTATCGCCTCTGGGTGAGTACACAACCGCTGTAGTAGTGTGTCAGTTCTTTGACAGCTCTATCATCCAAGAAAAGGTAAGGAAACCTCTGGGAGGAAAGTGTATGGATTTCCAATGGAGCATATAAGAGCAAGCTTTGTTATTATTCCTATAAAAACACCCATCAGAAGAATTCAAATTTCTCGTATTCATTTTTCAGTTTAGTCCCAACATTAAAATCTTCCACTCACACTACCTGCCCAGCACCAGTTAGTGACAAAGTGGTGACCAATTGTGGCTAAAAACAACTGTCTGCTAACATGTTAAATATAAGAATAAAAGCACATTTATAAACATATTAACAGACAAAACTAGGTCTGTCAAAGTTAACGCAATTATAATGCGTTAATGCAAAATCGTTTTAACTCCACTAATTTTTTTAATGTGTTAACGCAATCGACCTTTTAGAGGTTGTAGCGGGCTCAGTTTTAAAGCTAGAGTGAAGATACTGGCATCATATGAAACTAGAGAATAGGGAATCCATTGGTACCAACCATGTCATACTAGCTTGTCGCGAAGGAGGCTAAATAACGCTCCAAACTTCCGGTAACATTTTGTCCAGGAAAAACTGGCATGGCCATTTTTAAAGGGGTCCCTTGACCTCTGACCTCAAGATATGTGAATGAAAATGGGTTCTCTGGGTACCCACGAGTTTCCCCTTTACAGACATGCCCATTTTATGATTATCACATGCAGTTTGGGGCCACTCATAGTCAAGTCAGCACACTGACACTGACAGCTGTTGTTGCCTGTTGGGCTGAAGTTTGCCATGTTATGATTTGAGCATATTGTTTATGCTAAATGCAGTACCTGTGAGGGTTTCTGGATGATATTTGTCATTGTTTTGTGTTGTTAATTGATTTCCAATAATAAATATATACATACATTTACATAAAGCAAGCATATTTGCCAACTCCCATGTTGATAAGAGTATTGAATACTTGACAAATTTTAATTTAAGGTACATTTTGAACAGATACAAAATGTGTGATTAATCATGGACAATCATGCGATTCAATATTTCAATCGATTGACAGCCCTAGACAAAACAAATCAGAGAAGAAAAGATGGGGAAAAAAGTAAAAGTAATGGAATTTTTAAAAAGTATATAAGCAGTGGGCAGTTTTAATGCCAGCCTGTTAAAGAGGACCTATTGTGCTTTTTTCTTTTCCTTTAGTGTGTTATATCGTTTTTTGTGCGTGTAAAAATTCTGCAAGGTTACAAAGCCCGAAGTCCATGCCAAAGGGAGTTACTCTTCCCCACAGAAACACTGCTCCTGAACTGCCTGAAACCCCTCGCTTGAAGTGCCGCCTTTTGACTGTAACGTGGTGATGTCACCAAGTAACACATGTGCATAACACCTGTCTAGCGGCTAGTTTGGCACGCCCTCAAACAAAGCTAGTTAGAGCGGAGCTGGAATGGAGTCCAAAGAGTTTGGTTCGGTTGACTAATCAAAACAGAGTGGGCCAGCTGACCAATCAGAGCAGACTGGGCTTTTCGGGCGGGGCAGGAGCTCAGACAGAGGGGGAAAAGAGGTGCTGCAGCACAGCCGGTATGAGAAAAATAAAGCGTTTTTTGAACATCAAAGCATGTAAACATGTTCTAGTAGAAACCCAAAATACAAGTATGCACCTGAAAATAAGCATAATAGGTCCTCTTTAATGGCCACTTATTATTTAATGTTCATTCTTATGACATCTTCGCACTGACTACATCCCTTATCAATATCCTGTATATGAAACTAAATGAGACCAACTAAACAAGAAATGTAAGACAATCACTTTAGACGGGACTTTGTAATTTGTTTGAAGCCCTCATTACACAGTGTCTGAAATCAGCGCTCATTAGCATTCATGAGCCTTTAATCTTTGTGACAAAGTCCAGCGGGACTCGGGCTCGTTCATTTCCACGGAAAAACAATGAGGAGCATTCACACTGAACAAGCCGAGCGCTCACAAAGTGTTTCACATTCCAGACATTCGTCATGCAACCGCTTAATGATGGATTGATTTACTTTACACACACACCCTCATAGGCATGCACAGCACATAGTTTGGACATAGCTTTCATGCAAACAATTTGTCGCTCGATGCCCAAGAAATACGAAGAGCCTGGAAATGATTTGATGTGTGTGTAAGCACTTGGGCTGCTAACCGTAGCAACCAGTGTGGACCAGGGGCAGGTTTACTGAGTTATCTGGATAACTTTGCTGTTTAAAACCTCAAATGTGAAACATGGGCTGATTGTAAAAACTTAGCAAACCACATCTGGAACGGGTCCGTAACATCTGGGATGTCCATATCTATATGGAATGCTTGATATTTCCATCAGTGGTCTTTTTGTACTGGAGACATGTCCTTGAGTTTGAGCACAATCTCCACAACAAAAATCTGAGATGTTTTCAGATGTCGTCTTGTGGGCCTTTAGTTTTAGTATGCAGATGGGTGTATCTTCATTCATTTGTTCGCAGTGTAGCTAATAAAGGTGCTCATAAAAGTCCCAAAATTAGATGTGCTAGTTGCGTCACCAGTTATACAGGCAGATGTTATTCACTTAGACTTGGGTTGAATGTTTTCACTCCGCTGTGCAGAATGATCTATGTGCAGAGTTTGTCACTAGAAGACCTTGGAAAATTTGTCTGTGCTCACCTTAAAGTAAATATTTCAGACGTGTTTGTACGACCATGACTTTGTGACATCACAACTATAGTTTCGAGGCCAATATGCAACTTACACATCAAGTGTGATGTGGAAACTTGAAGCCTCCAGTGCACATAATAATCTGAGAATTAACTTTACTATGAAGTAGGAGACATCTTGTTTCTAGTAATTCAACTTTCGAAATGACAATATTTCAATATATATTAGTCAATTGATTAAAATATTTAATCGCATGAATGTCCATAGTTAATCATGATTAATTGCAAATTAATCGCACATTTTTTATCTGTTCAAAATGTACCTTAAAGGGGGATTTGTCAGGTGTTTAATACTCTTATCAACATGGGAGTTGGCAAATATGCTGCTTTATGCAAATGTATGTATATATTTATCATTGGAATTCAATTAACAACACAAAATGACAAATATTGTCCAGAAACCCTCACAGGTACTGCATTTAGTATAAAAAAATATGCTCAAATCATAATACGGCAAACTGCAGCCCAACAGGGACCCCTTTGAAAGCGGCCATGACAGTTTTTCCTCGCCAAAATATAGCGCAAGTTTGGAGCTTTATTTAACCTCCTTTGCAACAAGTTAGTATGATGCTAGCATGGTTGGTACCAATGGATTCCTTAGATTATATAGTTTCATTTGATATCAGTATCTTCACTCTAGCTATAAAACTGAGCCCGCTACAACGTAAAAATCACAAGTTGCTCAATGTGTTCAAGAAATGAGTGGCATTAAAATTAATTTGCGTTAACGTGTTCTTATCGCGTTAACTATGACAGCCCTAATATTTATAGATTCTGGATTTTTGTATCGAGGGAGAAGAAGTTGGTGTAGTTTTAAAGAGGACCTATCATGCTCATTTTCAGGTTCATACTTGTATTTTGGGTTTCTACTAGAACATGTTTACATGCTTTAATATTCCAAAAACAGCACCTCTTTTCACCCTCTGTCTGAGGGTGTGCCGAACTAGCCGCTAGGCAAAGTGTGTTACTTGGTGACATCACCACGTTACGGAAGAAAAGGCGGGACTTCAAGCAAGGCGTTTCTGGCAGTTCAGGAGCAGTGTTTCTGTGGGATGGAGTAACTCACTTTGGTGTGGACTTTGGGCTTTGTAACTTTGCAGACCTTTTACACGCCCAAAAAAATAGGTCCTCTTTAAGAATTTTTACTAGTTATTTAATATTTTTTTTTGTAGAAAATCCATATCAGACAAATTATCGTTCAAAGCAGAGTCCTCGAACATGTCTAAAGACTCACAACAGTTGTCAGCCTCAGTGTAAGTGAATGATGGAAGTCACAGTATCCCGGTGTCATAGCCAGAGGGCGCTGGTTAGCAACATATCTGTGGTCAGCGTTGCAAAGAGGTTCCGAGAAGACGTTTGGACCAAGAGCACTGCTGCTCCTTCATTATTTTATCATCCCTCTCTGTTTTTTGCAGCTGGCTCTGCCTTGGCGCCTTGTTGTGAGCATCTAGACTTCATCAGCTTCCAAATATAGCCTTTCTTTTTATAACATTTCCCTCACAAGTCTCACTGAAAGAGATGTTGCCGGGGTGCTCTAGATTTCACTTGTTATGCAGTTGCCTCAATTACAACATGAAATAAATTCCCACATTAATCAAACACATGCAGTCACTTTATCTGTGTTTAATAGCAGGTCTGCGTGGAGCTGCTCGTACTGTGATTAAACACTGAAAAAACGACCACATGCTGAGGAGAATTTCAATATGAGTAAAACCCAACATTGCCCCAGCAGAGAACCCCAACTTTCTGAATCCTCGCATTAGAAATCCCGCTAAGCCTCAGATTAATACCAAATACCACAGGCTTAATATTCTTGCTTCAGTAATCTGTGTATTTTGTGTCAGGCTGAGCTGTGTGACTGACCCATTCTTTCAACCTGAGAGAGGGTGAGAGCACCTGCTGCTGCGTTAAAACAGCCAACGTCACAGATCAGGAGTCTCTCTGATCCCATCAGCCGGGGATTCTCTGCTCACCCCTCCGCCGCCGCTCGCTCTTCCTCTCCCCTGCTTTGTCCTCAGCTCCACTTAGTGCTGTTGCTGTCATCGTCTTATTGCTTTATCTCCAAATTCATAACTAGCACCACTTGGGTAGTGGAGCAGCGGAGGGAAACAGCTCTCTAAGCTGGTGAACCCACTGCTAGAGTTCAACATGTAGGTAATTAATGTATTGAGTCATTTAAAGAAGAAAACAAAAGTGGATTATTGTCCTTTTGAAGCATTGCCTTCATCAGTTGACACAATGTTTCAGCAGTTTGCATATTCTGCTGGTTCTTCTCATTTGGTGTGACTGATATAGAGCTGCAATGGTTAATTGATTTGTCAACTATTAAATTAATCGCCAACTATTTTGATAATCGATTAATAGGTTTGTAGTATTTTTTTAAGAAAAAAAAGTCAAAATTCTCTGATTCCAGCTTCTTAAATGTGAATATTTTCTGGTTTCTTTACTCCTCTATGACAGTAAACTGAATATCTTTGCGTTGTGGACAAAACGAGACATTTGAGGACGTCATCTTGGGCTTTGGGAAACACTGGTCAACATTCTTTTCACCATTTTCTGACATTTAATAGACCAAACAACTAATTGATTAATCGAGAAAATAATCGACAGATTAATCGACAATAAAAATAATCATTAGTTGCAGCCCTAGACTTATAATTATTATTATATATTGTGATATATGTATGTATTTATGTATGTATGTGTGTATGTGTGTATGTGTATATATATACTCTGAGGGGTCGCCAACGTCACAGATTTCCACAGTGACGAGAGTTTCCTTTGGTCCACCCACCTGTTGTGATGCTTTCCCTTCTCACTGCACTGGGTGGGATTCCTGGAAGTGTGTCACTCCCACACAACCTACACTGCTAAGTGTGTATATATGTGTGTGTTGCCATATGCTGCTTCTCGTGTGTTTCCATCGTCCAGCGGGCCAGATGGAGGCTGCTCTAATGCCGTTAGATTAGCCGGGATTAAAGAAGCGTGACCAATTGACACCCCTCTTCTTTCCCATCCTTTCTCTGCTTTTTCCTTCAACCTTCCTGTAATCTGCTTTCATCGTGACCTGCATGTTTTGGTGAATCACTTACAGTACGGCACGTACACAGGAAGCTAATACTACAGCACGGAGACTTTGTTTGTGGGCAGTCAATGAAATGTAGTCACAGAGTAGAGCGTAAGCAGATTGTCAGGTACAGGAATGGCACAGTTCAGTAATTACTTCCTGGTAGTGAAGACACTGCGCAGAAACATGTTGCTACTGTGTTTGTTTACCAGAACACAAACTTCAACCTTATAGCCTATTTTCCCTTATTTTCACTCTAAGAACAAGGTCGGTGAGACTAGATTTTCTATATATGATTACTGATCAACTGTCAAATAATACGCCACAGTGTGAATTTTAATCATTTCCAGTAATTTTGAGGTATTTCCCCCCCCCCCAAAAAAGACTTTAAAAGACTTTTTGAGTTACCACTAACAGGTATGCACCTATTGTTTCCTCTGGGTTGTAAAAAAAACATTATGTGACGTCACCCTCCTTCTGCTTTGAATTTAATTAGCTGGTCATCATATCATTAAAGTTTTAGTTAGATGGTTAAGTATCGAATATATGAATATATATATAAAAATCTCCCTCACCCTCGTGGGGTGGTATCTGTGTCTTCCTCAAGCTCAGGTCCTCTACCAGAGGCCTGGGAGTTTGAGGGTTATATAAATATATATATATATAAATAAAAGCAGTACAGCGTGCTTTATAGTACCAGAAAAAATGCTCACAAAAAAAGATGCATGAAGTAGAAATACAAAAAAACTGAACTATAATTAAATAACAAATACTGCAGTTGGAGAGAGACACTGTGAATGATTTCTAGGGAAAGTATTTTTTGAATAATGATGTATTTTTTTCAATATATTTTATTTTTACCCTTTCACAAATTAAGAGGAAAGACTAAATGGCAAGAATAAAGTAACAGTAAGACAAAAAAAAAAACACAAAAGAAAAATATATGTATTATTTACAGTGCAATTGCAATATATTAGATATAAATTATATAGTTTTCCATTTGTGCATGAAAAAAATAATTTAAAAGAAAGGAGGAGGGACAAAATACACACGTACTTCAACATTCAAGTTAAATAGTAGTAATGGTATATTAAACAAACAAAAAAAGAAACAAAAAAACAACAGCAAAAACAGACAGAAAACAGACAAAACACATGCGTATTAATATGCACATACAGAATGAACGCACCAGACATAAACAGCAGTAAATAGAGCATAATGTAAAAGAAAGATAATTACAAAAAAGATAGAATAAAGGGCAGAGGGTGGGCTGTCCTAATGGGGAAAAAAAGTAAAAAAGAAAAAGATTTTTAGAATTTTTTTTGCCCCCCATTAGTAAGTAAAAACAGTAAAGTAAAAACATGTTTCAATTGATGTGTTGTATCCTTCTTTATTGTTAGCAAGGTGCCCATTATTTAATCTATTGTAGGTTGTAATGCAAACAGTTACAGTCAGGGTGATCACAGTGAGTTCAGAGGACAATATTAATGGATAGCTTTGAATGATTTAACACAACAATGTGTAGAAATCCTCCTACCCAAATAGGATTGTATGACAGTAGGTGTAATATCTAAGTGTCAGTGTGTTAGTACACCTACGAGTCGTATGTGCTCTTATTCGTCGGCCTTATGGCAACCTGGCTGTGTGACACGGTAACTGACAGGTAATCCCTGCTGTGACGGATCTCTGGCCAAGAGTTCAGTCAACAGATGGAAACAGGTGGATTAGCCCTATAAAAGGAGGAAGGAGCATAGGAAGAGGGACACAAGGACAGACGTGTGCCAGAGCAAGTCAAACACTACGACAAGTGGAAATTATTACTGGAATATCTTGAGTTGGGGTTTTTAAGCAGGAAAAATGACTATCATCAAAATTGGAAGACCGTAAGTACACACCTCTGACTGGATAGTAATAGTGTCATGTGTTTTATACATGTGTTAATGAGCAGAGATACAGAACAGCAGTGGTTAAGGATGGTTTGACATTAAATTAAAGCTAGTGCAGTGCCCATACCTGTTCAGAATGGGCCGAATGATTGGCCTGTGGTGTTGCTACTTGCAGTTTTCTCAAGGAACCGCTCATACAAACAACTTCACACTCGACACTGCGCTTCCTTGGGTCCCGGGTTATACACCTGCCATGACATAGTCGTGTCACACTCCCAAGTCGTGGCTACTCACGGTCAGAAACACCGGGGAAATACACTATGGTTCATGGGGAAAAAAACACCCGGGAGAGATTTTACCGTTTACCTGGGGGCCCAATTAAACAGCTATAGTTTTATTATGATGTTTAGATATGAAACATGTTGAATTATGTTACTATTCTAACCCATTGTACCCTGAAATAACTTACAAAACACCCCAAAAGCACTTAAAAATATGCAACTCAACTGTACAAACTGTGTAAGTACACTTCAGAGGAAAATGTAAATGTAAATCAACTTTTATTGTCACACAGTACATTGTACACAGCACAGCACACAGTGAAATTTACTATATATAACTATATGTACCCCAGCAATTCTCAGGAGGTGAACTGGCAGCTCTCCAGCTACCAGTCCGCGGTCCGTACTTTGTCCGTGCGGGGACTCGAACCAGCGATCCTCCTGTTCTCAAGCCAAGACTGAGCTACTGCCACCCCCACTACATATTGTAGTACTACATTTACCTACTGGTTATGTCGCAGATTTTACTCGCAAAATATAACTATTAAAATAGGATGCATTATTATTCATTAAACTATCCAGCATCATGAGCATCATCAGGCCCCTAAAGTCACTAAATCAGCTGTGGAAAAACACACCCAATTTCTGTGTAAAATCAAAGCTGCTTCTTAAGTTTGACCTCCCCATATTAAGTTGAAACTGCCTTCATTTGTCTTGAAAAAGAGCATCTTTGCACTGCGCGAGAGTTGGTGATATCATTACTAATGTTGTTCCTCCTGGGTTCTTGATAAGTTTTTATATCAGTTGTGTTATACCAAAGTCATTTACCAAGAAATGCTGCCATACGTGTTCTAATCTTAAGCCTTAACACAGCAGGAAGTCCCACCTGCCAGTTATAGAACAGTAAGTCAAGTCGTGATGAGCGGCATCTGTTTATTTCTCCGCATGACTCGACAAAAGCTCCTTAGCCTCCTGACATAAGGTGAATTAGAAGCAAGCATATGCCGTTTGTCACCTGTGACTCATCACGCGTTGAAACTGGGCCGAGGTGACCGGACAGGTTTCATGTCTGCTTTTAGCGTGTCAGCAACCTGTAGATTAATGTATGTTTGTTTTCTTGGGTTTCAGAGTGCCAACCGTTCCAGTGAAGAACCTGAATGGATCGAGCCCTGTACACCCTGCGCTGGCAGGTAACTCTATTGATACAACCAATTTTTTACTCATTATATTTAAATAGGTCTAAGATTCTGCTTTTAAGACTTTGAGGAGGCATCTTACTTGTTGAAGTTTGTTCTACTTTCCAGCTCTTTTAATAAACTTTTACATGACACTGATTTACTGACCCACAGACCCCACAGCTCATAACATTTAGCCCCATATTTAACCAGTAAATCCACTGACCACACCTCATGGTTAATAGATAATTCCCTGAATGAAGAGCTCATGAGTAAACCCCAAATACAGTGTCTAACGTCCCCCCTCTGCTGGCTGCATCCAGGCATTACAGGCATCCTGATGAGTGCAGCAGGGCTTCCTGTCTGCCTGACCCGCCCTCCCAAGCTGGTGCTCCATCCACCGCCAGTCAGCAAGAGCGACATCAAGCCCATCCCCGGTCTGGGCCACTGCTGTCGCAAGACCACGAAGAAGCAGGCTCGTAAAGGTGGGTTTGATGATAACGTCATGCTTTGTCAACCCAGTCAAACCTGTCCTGTGAATTTTGGTCACATAATTTGTGTTTCCGTCTCGTAGGAAAGACCCCTGAGGAGGTGGTGAAGAGGTACCTTCAGAAAGTCCGCAATCCCCCAGAAGAGGTGAGTACTAATTTTTGAGGATTTCATTCATTTAAAAAATACCCGCTTTCATTGGCTAAAGTCATAAATCGTCTTCCCCATCTCAGGACTGCACCATCTGCATGGAGGCCCTGGCCGGACCGTCGGGCTACAAAGGCCCCGGCGTGGGTGGCATCTCCCGGGCCGAGTCGGTGGGCCGCCTGGCGCAGTGTGGCCACCAGTACCACCTCCAGTGCCTCGTCGCCATGTACAACAACGGCAACAAGGACGGCAGCCTGCAGTGTCCCACCTGCAAGACCATCTACGGAGTCAAGACCGGCAACCAGCCCCCAGGCAAGATGGAGTACCACGTCATCCCCCACTCGCTGCCGGGCCACCCGGACTGCAAAACCATCCGGATCATTTATAACATCCCTCCTGGCATCCAGGTGAGGTCTTACCCATGCTGACACGAGCTTCTAAATCAGTGATTCCCAACCTGGGGTCTTGGCTCCAAAGATCACAGAGGGGGCGCCAGGATTTGTTTGCTCTGAGGTTGTCAAAATTAGATTTTCTCATGTATAACTAAAATCATAATAACACACTTACTGGATAATTTATACAAGAGTCTGTATATTGAACTATTTTAAAAGATATATATATTTTTTAGGTCCGTTAGTCGATTAAATAAATGTAATCACGATAAATCGCAATGATTGTCCATAGTTAATCACGATTTATCCCAAATGAATCGCACATTTTTTATCTGTTAAAAATGGACCTTAAAGGGAAATTTGTCAAGTATTTAATACTCTTATCAACATGGGAGTGGGCATATATGCTGCTTTATGCAAATATATGTATATATTTATTATTGGAAATCAACAACAACACAAAACAATGACAAATATTGTCCAGAAACCTGCATGTCTGTTTAGGGGAGACTCGTGGGTACCCATAGAACCCATTTTCATTCACATATCTTGAGGTCAGAGGTCAAGGGACCCATTTGAAAATGACCATGCCAGTTTTTCCTCACCAACATGGTTGGTACCAATAGATTCATTGATTTTCTAGTTTCATATGATGCCAGTATATTCACTCTAGCTTTAAAACTGAGCCTGATACAACCTAAAAATCACAAGTTGCGTTAATGCGTTAACGAAATTAGTGGCGTTAAAACGAATTTGCGTTAACGCATTAACTTTGACAGCCCTAATTTCTTTGCTACTTAGTTGCAAAATATAACAAAATATTCTGCTTCAATACATATTTGTTGGCGTTTAGCCTTTCGAAAACAACAATTTCGGCTTTGCTTAGATACAAGTAGGGGGGGGGGGGCTTCAAAGAAAATAGGCTGGGAACCAATGATCTAAATGATGAATACAGGAAGTGTTATTGTTTTTTGTTCAGATGATGTGATGAACTTTGCTCTTGCTGTTTAGGGCCCAGAGCACCCGAATCCAGGCAAACCCTTCACTGCCCGCGGGTTCCCCAGACACTGCTACCTCCCTGATAGCGAGAAGGGACGCAAGGTAAATGAGATCTCTACTGTCTAACTTCCTGTATGGTTTCAAAGTTGATTCTCTTATAAAGCGTCATCTTTTCTTTTTTTTCACCCTTTCGTCCAGGTTCTGAGGCTTCTCCTGGTAGCGTGGGACCGCCGGCTCATTTTCTCCGTGGGTACGTCAAGCACCACCGGCGAGTCGGACACGGTCATCTGGAACGAGGTGCACCACAAGACGGAGTTCGGCTCCAACCTGACGGGCCACGGCTACCCCGACCCGGGCCACTTGGACAACGTCCTGGAGGAGCTCAAGGCTCAGGGCATCACCGAGGAGGACTGCCTGCCCAGAGACTGAACAGACGCTGAGATTAAACATCGTGGGAAAGGATCCACAGCTGGACAATTATTTTTCAAAATCTGATAACAGAGAGAACTTTAACCACCAGAGATGAACTTAAAAAAACTCTTTACAGGAACGTTACAGAAATTGTTTCAGATTTTGCTGAGAATAAAATTTCTCTTATGACTGCATGAGTCAGTTTCGATACGTGGGAAATCATTTTTTTCCTCCCAATGCAGTAACAGTGTCAAGATCGCAGATGTTATTCCGTGAGAGACCACTGTGCACATACAAGTCAGTGTTAGATTAAAAAAAAAAACTGTCATTTATACTGTGAGACTTCATTTCAAGAATGTAACTAAGTGAATTTTGCTGAATTGATGAAGTGTTTACCACTACTACTACTACTGCTGCTGCTATGTGGAACTGAAAGGAGGTGAAAAGAGGTCTGTAAGTTGTTAAGTCCACAAGCAGAAGAACCGTGTCATTGCAGATAAATATTTCAAATGTATAACTGGATATCTGAGCATGAATATTTGCTGACCTCTAGTGGTACTTTTCCAGAACTACATTCCTTTTTAGGTTTGATTTTTATTCAATTGTATTGTTGTATATTACGAATACTTGATATATTATATGATATTGTTTCCATTCTATCATGTTTTTATATTTTATTTTTGTTTTGTTTTATATGGCGTGTTTCTTTGCATTGTTTTTGGGCGTGGGGTGAAGTTAAGATGAGCTGCTGGTGTACCAGAGTTTGCCTGACACTTTATATGCCATATACCAGCCCCCTTTCTTTAAAAAAAATAAATCATTTTCAGTATTTTGTATTTGATAGCTTCACAAACTGACATTCCTTAATTGTTCTGCCCTCAGAGCATGGGTGCATTTATAGCTTTCTATGTCTTCTCGTGTCTGCGTTAATGTTGAGGACTGATAGAGGAACAGCTACTATGGATTACACCATTCCCCCCCCCCAGGAGGAGTAAATTCCCAAAAAGCTAGGATTGGACCTCCTGCCTGAGCTCAGACTTGCACAGAGCTTTCTACTTAGTATCAAAATGAACCGGACAGCTTGTATCTACTGTATTATTGTGTAGGACACACACACACACACACACACACACCAGCCTCAAATGCTCTAATCACACTACAAAATGTGCTCATCGGTTGTTTTTCTGTCATATTTAGTTTTAGGTGCAGAAGACTATCTCTGGTTGTGGATCCAGCTTTGGGCCAAAGTGGTCCAGTCAGTTTGCATTGGGTCCACTGTGGACCGGTTTATTATGAGGTGTGAGAGACGAGATGTACAACAGTATGTGTTGACATACTAATGTAGGCCAACATTAAAAGCATTTATACTTTATGATACTTTATGTATGCACTGTACTGTATGTATGTGTGTTTATGTGCACAAATTTGCATTAAACGTTTTTCTAAGGTTCAAAGAGACGACAGGACTTTACTCTGATTTACTTACTAATTTCATGTAGGCATAAGGTTTATTATGTAATGTTTATTTAAGTCCATAAATGTGCCAACTTGTATTACTTTAAATGTGCTCCATACAATATCCAGAGCATTGATATAGTAATATGTAATGTAATGATATAGAAAAGTAATGGCTACCTGAGCAGAGAATGAAGTCGCTGTCCCTTTGGGTGTGTTGTAAGACTGTATACAGTATAAAGATGGACAACATGAATGCTCCCCAAAAGTGAAGCCGAAACATCTGGATCGGCCCTCAATGTTAGGCCTAACTAAAAAAGTCAAAGTACACGTCAAATAATTTTTTCCCAAAGATGGTTTCTGAGATTTTAGGTAGTTCTTATCACGCTGATGTATGTACTTTTTCTTCTAAATGCTAAAACATACAGGTCATACCAGACTAAATAAGACCATAGCAGCAAAACCCAGAGTGTATGGAATTGAGCGAGGTTGCATTTGTTTGCTTATGAATTCAACTTTTCATTTGCAAGAGGACAAATTTCTTCTCTCCAAAGTTACGTATAGTCTTGCTTTAAGGGCCATATAAGGTTATCTGAACCCATGAACGCTACATCCTCTCACTATGGCAACATGCAACTAAGTATAGCTGCGGATTTATATTGTGTGTTTGACTCACATTTACATTTTTGAAAAAGTACCAGAAAGTTTTTGCCAGAAACACATTATCATCCTGGCACTTAATTTAAAGGATTTTAGATGTTTTTTTTAAAAAGCTGAATCATACACATCATATGGGTTTTTGTGTTTTTAGATTTTTTTAATCAATGTCTGTTGAGTTATTGATGAATTTGCTATCAAACCATGTTTTCATTTGATTTAAGCCTTTGTATAAATATTCACGGAATGAATATAGATAATTCATTTTCATTTATAGAGACATTCTCCTCTATTATGAGCAAGAAGAAATTAGAAAGCTGTAAAATAGATCCAGGTTAGTCTTGTCATATAGTTCCATTTTACAATGTGGTGTGATTTTATCTACTGACTTCTACTTCAAGAAATGAGCGGCGCATGACCAGTTTATCTAGTAGATTAGTCTGGCTCCTGGATTAGTAGTCTGGATTACTTCCACTTTAGTGAATGAAAAAATGTACGGAGATAATTAAACACAATTATAGTGGACCCCAGCAAGAGGATCTAGTCATTATATTGAAATAGAGTTAGGTTAGTATGTTAGTGACTATTCATTTAAACATAAGCATTTAAGGCTCACGTTACGTCTTATTTAAGGTCATTTTAAGACGTTTTTCTGTGAAAAAAACACCCACCCTGCTTAATTCTGAGCGAGGCAACAATCACAACCCTGCATAAATAATATTTTACCATCAGGAAGTCAGTCAAGTGATATATATGAACAAAATACTAATCAAATTTCTTGGAGGCAACAGTAGAAAAACAAACAAAAAAACATTCACACCAACTTTCATTTGCCCTTCTATTTCTGTAACGGCGAAGCTTAACGTTTGTCTTAAGTGACAGATGTGATGGATTGGGCCGAGCTGCCAATTTGTGGTATGAAAATGCACCGGTTGCTTGTCAGTTTACTGAGGAGCAGATGGGTTAAGGGTCTAATCAGGCCAGAACTGAGTTAAGCCGGGCTGTCAGCAACTAGTGGCACTAATAAAGATGAAGTGAGGGTGGTGCATTACCATTTCTGCGCTTTTTTGGGGTGGATAAAGTAAATATGGAGAGACGACGCAGGAGGCTGCAGGGGTTTCACTGTCTATGTATTTGTGGCTTTGATGCACAGGAACAGAGAGGGAGGTGGGGGAGCGAGGGACAAGGGGGAAATAAATGCACATAATATGGCAGATTAGGGTGCTTGAGGTGGGGGGAGACAAAGATCCTCCCCTCGCTGAGATCTGAATGGGGGGAGGGGTCTCCAACTGGTCAGAGAAACCCTTCCTGCAGGGGTCCATTGTCTACAATCCACGGCTATGAATAGAAAGCTGATTACAGATTACAGAGCAGTCAGCGTTTTGTTTTCCGTTGTGGTCGATCACCACATGTTGCCATTTTGTTCCTCCTAAAGTGTCTCAGTTCTCCAGTGAAAGGCTTTTGCTGGCCTTTTAGGTCTAAACTGCAAAACAGGAAGTGTTTTCCACTCTCCTACATCACGCCAGATAAAGCAAATCCTCTGTCCTCCGTCTCAAAAACGACTTGTCTATTATTAAAAGCTTTTAAATGGAGCAGTGTGTGCTGGCTGACGACCAGATCCAGAGCCCCGTTGCCAGGGAAACACATACCCTCGGCTTTCCTTTTTTTTCTCCTCCTCCCCAGAGGCTCATATTTCAAAACTGTCAGCAATCTCATGCGCTCACACTGCCGCCTTTCAGCTAAAAGCTTTTTGTGCTGCCAGCAGAGCAGAGCGGAGGGTGAGAGGAGAGCAGATGGGAGTGGTTAGAGGAGAGGGAGGGAAAATGGAGAGCACTGCCTCCCTCTCCGTTGCCAGGGCAACTTGATGTCACGGTGACATCACACACCACTAAAAGCTTTTAACCGGATTCCTCTCCCGCCTTAGGCCCCATTTTGAGTCCTCTTTCAGCGAGGCTAGGGGGAAGGGCACAGGCAGGACGGTGTGTGTGCCTGCTCGCATGTATCACTCTCCCACTGCAGATTCAACACAGCTCCTAGCTCAGTAAAAAGACTTTCAAATTCAAACCACTAAAGATCCTGTTTCTGCAAACACAGCCAGCACAGGCCATTTTAAAAAGAAAAAATGGCATCAGAGGACGGTTTCAGCTACCTAATGGCAGGTCACAGTGAGAAACACAGGCGGGCCCCGAACTGGACCGACGGCGAAATGAAAGCCCTCCTGTACGTGTGGGAGGAACACCACCCGGAGCTGAAAATGAGCAAGAGGAACGCCAAGGTTTACGAGAAGATGTCCCAGAGGTTTTTCCAGCTGACGGGAGAGCAGCGTTTCAAAGAGGAGATCAAGATGAAAATCACCAACATGTCATTTCAGTACAGGCAAGTGCGTCACATCTACATGTCCACTTCAAAACTCCAGCTGTTGCATGACTTTAAACATCTGTTTTTGCTCCAAACAGGAGACTGAAAGTCGTAGCCGGTGAAAGCGGGGAGACGCCGGACTGGCCGTATTATAAGGCCATCGAGAAGATCCTCTCCAAGCCGCTGGAGAACGGGCGGGTGAACTCTTTGGAGTTCCAGGCCTCCTCCGCTGCAGGTCCTTCCACTTCCTCCCAATCTACAGACAACCTGGTGCCCGCGTCAGAGGAGGGGGTGATGGGATTCCTGCCAGAGTACACGGGCTCCTCAGATGAGATGGAGATCAAACAAGAGCTGGACTCTCTGAGCTCTGACAGTGAGCACACACAGGGCTCCAGGTAACAGGAAGTAGACCAGACATATATCGTGTGGGTGTGTGTGTCTGTGTGTGTGTGTCACTGATAAAGGTAATAACAGGTTGATAAACTGACCTTTGTATTCTATTGTTCAGTTTCAACTAAGCTGACACAATTGCCCCTACATGGCTTTACTCTGTCATGCTGTTACAATTTCCTAAATATGTTATTTAAAAGTAGCTTCACCACAGCAAATCGTGAATTCAGCTAGAGTCAAAAGCTGACAGCTAGCTAGCTTTATAGCAGAAGTAGTTTCACTGTTTTGCATGAGTGGATTTAGCTGCTGCCTTTATTTGCATGGGACAACAAACTAAATTACTATGATGTTAGTTGATCAAAATTGATATGTTTCCATTACAGGAAATAGCTGGGGGAAAAAGGAAGTAGATTTAGCTTTAGCAAAGCCAGCCATGGTTATCTTCAGCTAGCTTGAACTGGATTTGGCTCTCTTGCTGTGTAGTTTACAGTTTGGTTTGGTGTTTAAAGGGACTGTTTGTAACTTTCAGAAATGCTTGTTAACAGCGACACCTGTGGCCGTTAAGTCAACGAAAGTCAGCGTCGGGCTCGCGCTTGCTCGCTCTAAGTAGACATGAACGAGCATCGCTCAACAAAGTGAGGCGACACACGTCAGCTAAAACCACAATATCACTCTATATTTCAGCTGCTTGGCAGTAATGTTAGCTGACCAGACGAAGGTCTCTCCATGAATCAATGCTGATCCTAGTGTTGGCTTTTCCTGCTTCAGCCTCCCTCCGGCACCCGGTCGGGTGCCGGAGGGAGGCTGAAGCAGGTTTTGGTGCTTCCGTGTAGTTTGTGTTGGAGTCTGAGTCTGAACAGCGTAGCCACACGCGAGCCCGCATGGGAAACCAACCCGGTAGATTTATACGTGTAAAAAGTTACAAACAGTCCCTTTAACTGCCTTAATGTAAAATTTTACACACTGTTTTCTTGAAATTATACATATATGACATAACAAGGGGGAAAGTAAGTTCATTTGGCTTTAGCCAAGGCTAACTTGAATGTGATTATCTTCAGCTAGCTTTAGCTTTTGGTTCTCGAGTTGTAGTTGACTGTTTGGTTTGGTGTTTAGCTGTGTCTTATAGTAGCTGATAGCTTTACATTCGATAGACCTACAATGTTTTCTTTGAAATTAAACATATATGACATAACAATAAAAAATGAGGTCTAGGCTACATGGTAAAACATTTACTTTAGGTCTAACTGGTTTATCTGGTCTTTACTAAATGTTGACTTAAAGGGGAGCTATGCCCATGTTTTAAATTCATACATGTTATTCCTATGGTGTAAGACAGTCCAAAAATATTAGTAAACATGAACAGCTCTCTCCCAAATATAAAAACTAGAGGGATAAAACTCAAACTTGTGATGTCGTAGGGGATAAAGTGGGGAACTGCTCTGAATTGGGAAAGATGTTCAATGACACTGAGAGCACCAAGAGGAATGTTTGGAGTATATGGGAACACTTTCTGTTTCACAGCTGACAACACTACAATAGAATAAAGCTCAGCTAGGAATAAAAAAAGAAAAAAAACATTCTGTGGCTCCACAAAATCAGTGTCCCATTCATTGTCTATGGGGCAGCTCTGCACTTTATACCCTATGACATCACAAGTTTGAGACTCACTTCTCTAGTTTCTGGCTTTGAGAGAGAGTAGCTTATGTTCATAAATATTGATTGAACTTTCCTAGGACATGGAAAAAACATATTGGGAAACTTAATTTAGGTGATGTTCCCCTTTAATATGCAGTTACTGCATTTTGGCTTTTGTATTCAGTATTTTTCATTACTTTTAATATACTTTTGGTACTTTACTTCTATGATTTCTGGCTTTGGGAGAGAGTTGCTGATGTTAACTAACTGTTTTAGATCAAAGGACCAACAATGAGCTCCTTTACCCAGAGGTGATCTCTTATTACAAGACTACTCTAAAAGGTCCATTCTCCGTTCTCCAGCTCTCACCCTACTTCAGGCAGGAAAAGACATGCCAACAAGCACTTGTCCATGAAGAGAAAGAAACTGCGGGTGATGCAGGCCATGCTACAGCAACAAAAGAGGTCGAGCCGGGCCATAGAGGAGACGTGCAGGGAGGTCCGTCGAGCCATGCACCAACAGAACCTCCTGCAGGTCCAGTGTCTGCAGCTGCAGGAACGTATGATGAACCTCCTGGAGAAGATGATCCAGACGCCCTCTAGCACGTCAGCATCATGGGGTCAGAGCGGGGTCAAAGACCCAGTGAAGCCATGAAGTGTGAAGGGTCATGGTTGTCTGGGAGAGATCATGGTCTTGCCTCACCTATAGCCTTGTTGAAGCAAGAATAAAGTATATTTATTTTGGATTTCAGTTTGACATGTTTAACATGTTAAGGTTTATCGCGTTGCATATCAAAGTGTAGCTCTTATCAGTGCAGAGATGGTAGTGCAGTACAAAAATAGTTGAAAGTGTCATCAGCCTGAATATCATTAATGGAATGGACCATGTTACTGTAATAACCATAATGACACATGCTGGCACTTTAGCATCTACCGTATGCCAGGCCCCAACAGATCGTCTGTCTTGATAATTTGTCAGGTACCCTATTAAAATCACTGTGGGAACAACAGCCTTGCAAAAAACTGACTTATCTTGTCACTTCCTTCTTTCTCCGTACCAGGATAATTAGAAGTTGGAAACATTTGTTGCCAAAACAGGACAATTTGTAGCATTGTGAACCAGAAGTTGAGGCAATAATCCCTGCTGCTTTTGAAATGATTGGAAGGAATCTGTCAGCAAAGTGGCAGCAAAACCAGCTGAAGAGTCTAATTAAGGTACATTTCCTGTCTTCGTCTTTTCAAGGTGAATCTAATTTAGATGCAATACATAAAAGACAAATATTGAGTCCACTGACTCATTCTTCTCTTCATATCCAGCAAATTCAGATTGTGCGTCACTGTGACCACACAGATTGGCTCTCTGTCTGCACACTAATTGGACTGATAAGGACAAAACAAATAACATACAGTTTAATTGTGGGTTGCATTGTGCTTTTAGGATTAGATATAGGCCTAGGCTAAATGCAAACTTTGAGACTGTTTTTTCCCTGAGTATTTTATATGCAAAGATGTTCTGTTCTTATTTGCATTTCTGCTGAATAAAACAACACACAGTCTACCATTATTTACTGTCTTTCATTGTTACTGCAGAGTAATGTTGACATGCAAAATACACAGAAGGTAAGGCCAGATAGAGCCAAAAATGTTAAGGTCTTTGCCTTTCAGCCTATTTTAAGAGGATTTGGAGAAACTGGGGATTAAGTTAGTTCCATCACACACTAACACCAACCCCACGAAAGTCACTGCTTCATGAAAATGCATTATTGTTCAAGATGTAAACCAAATATTGCTACCTGTTATATTGCTAAAAACTATACATAAAAAAATAAATAATTGCTTCATGGCAAATAGCATTAGGCTATTTATTAATGGAATTAAAAGTAAAAATCCTGGAATTTAAACAAAAGAGGACAGAAATAAGAATCTCTTAATTGAAAAAAAAAAAAAAAAAACTCCTCCCATTGCTACAGCCTTTCTGGCACTCTGCCATCATAATAATCCTGGACAAAATGTGGAGATCATACTAAAATGGTACTGTTTAATGCACTTGTCCCCTTTTGCCACAAACAACATGTATATAAAAAGTGCTACTGACAGCTGGTGGGGAGGAAGGACTAAGTTACAGATTGGCAGAATGAGGGGGCTCGTCGTCTTTGTGTCATCAAACCCTCTTTTTTGTAAATGTGTAGGCTGCTGCACATGTGTAATAAAGCCATGTGACAGTGTGTGCAACCGTTGCAGCCCTTTGACCAGAGAGGCATTGTTTACAGACACCTGCTCCAGTGAGGAAGAGACAGGGGGAAAACCCACATGCAAAGGGATTGAGCGATAACAGCAAAATCATATGGGTAAGACTATATAATTTATAATATTATGATTTGCATTTTTTTTTTATTATATTGAGAACTTATCATTATTGAATGTGTGCATGTGTTTTAAAATTTAAATTTGACATATAAATCCCACTATTTCTATATTTAAGTGGTGCTGTTTATTTAAAAAAAAAAACACCTCTAGGCTTTTAAATTAGATTTAAATGCAAAAATAAAGCCTGTCAGCAGTCATCACTATCAGCCAATAGCATCACTCCAATGGTTTGAATATTGAACGCGAGACGCGTCGTGATTGGCCAGAAAGGGACGTCACGTGTTCCGGAGACGTTACGCTGTCATGGTTACAATGAATGGAGGAGTGTGGTTGCCATAGGAGAGGAGGACTACTGAATCACGGCAGCGAGATATTACCTTGAATTACTCCAATAAATGGACGAGTAATGTGAAAAATGTAAAGTTTGGACGTTTAGTACCGCGAGTGTAAACCAGCTGGAGCTTTTGTGGAACTTTTAAAAGGTAATTTAAAAAGTTATTGGAGTATTGGAGCATTTAAACAACAGTGGTTGACCGAAACCAGAGAGTGGTTGTTGGTGAGTAGAGAGCCAGCTGGCACTCTGGTTTTGGGGGGAGATGGTGGGTGGAGGGGTGGGGCTGTGCTGGGGCATAAAAGCTGCCTGTGTCTCATCTCTGACAGATAATTGCTTAAATAAGATTGATACCAGTGTTTTATTTGGTTTATAATTTACATTAATAGGAGTAAAACAAAGAGCTAGAGACCCCAGCCTCTTATTTTTGTTTGCTTTAAAGTTGCTTAGTGTATTTGTAATTCTGTTTTTAACACGTGGTCTCCACAAGAAGTATGTTTGTTTGTTTGGTATCACTTTTATGTAGTCATATTATTTATTTATATTAATCTTGTCCTAATTGTTTGTTATCACTATTATGTAGTCATATTATTTCTTTATATTAATCTTGTCTTAATTGTTTGTTATCACTATTATGTAGTCATATTATTTCTTTATATTAATCTTGTCCTAATTGTTTGTTATCACTATTATGTAGTCATATTATTTCTTTATATTAATCTTGTCTCTAGGTGGAGGCTTCAGATAATCCCAGTGTTTTTTTTTTGCCTCTTCCTGCACTGTATATTATTTATTTATTTTTTTGTTATGTTGTTTAGTCTTAAATTGTGCAAAACAAATAAACAGTATGTATTATTATATGTTCATGTGTTATATGCAGGGAATGAAATTAGCACCTGCCACCTGCCAAATAACAGGGTAAATGTTGGCTGTGGCAGGTAAAGATTTCAGGTCAACTGCCACCATGACAGACAGGTTTTCCTTATATTAAGAAATATTATTTTTAAAAAGCAACTCTAAAGCCTAAATTAAATATAGTCATGGATTAAGGTTACATGCTATATTACAGAATTCTACGGTCTGGTACCACTGACTCAGTGTTTACAATTTTAAAGTGTTCTACCTAGATTTCCGAAGTGGCAGACAAAAAAAAATGAGTAGCCGGTAGAAATGTACAGTGACCTGCCACAGTGGCAGGTGAGGAAAAAGGTCAATTTCAGACCCTGGTTATATGTGTATGTATTATTCAAATATAAAATAAGAACTTAACATAGCTAATTATTATACTGTGTAATCTAGAGCTGAAACAATTATTACTACTACTACTGGTATTACTACTACTAATAATACATCAGATTTTTGCTTGGCTTTCCCCATGTTGTCCATGTATTTTTTTCCACTCACAATGTTGTTTGGTTACGATTGCCCAGAAGTCTTTATAGATATTTAAATCAATATCCTCCTCACAAACACTAACCATACACTTCCACGCAACACACACACACACACACACACACTTGTCTTTTTTGATATATTTACTGTATTGTTATTGTTGTTATTATATATATCTTGTCCTAACTGTTTGTTATCACTATTATGTAGCCATATTATTTCTTTATATTAATCTTGTCTCTAGGTGGAGGCTTCAGATAAGCCCAGTGGGTTTTTTGCCTCTTCCTGCACTTTATATTATTCATTTATTTTTTTTGTTATGTTGTATAGTCTTAAATTGTGCAAAACAAATAAACAGTAACCAGTAACCAGATTTATCTAGCGCTTTTCAAAATTCTTAGACGCTTTACGTACTGTAAAGTTAAATACGTAAATAAAATTAGCCGATCAATTGATTAGTTGATCACTAAGAAATTAATCAGCTACAATTTTGATGATCGATTAATTGCTTAAGTTACGTTTTTGAGCTAAAAAGCCTAAAATTAGCTGGTTACAGCCCCTCAAAAGTGAATATTTCCTGCATTATTTAGACTTAAATGATTGTAAACTAAATATCTTTGG
>CAKAKR010062280.1:0-16379 GCA_916700685.1 Adelosebastes latens
AGTTGCATTTTTGTGTTAAACAAATTAGTGGCGTTAAAACAAATTTGCGTTAACGAGTAATAATTGCGTTAACTTTGACAGCCATAATAGAAGGTGAACTTTCCCACATACGTGTCTGCATTTTAAGGCGGGTTCTGCTCTTGCACACATCCTTTTTTTTTGTTTCTTTCTCATTCACGTCTTTGAAGATCTTCCGAGTCGTCTATCTGTCCCCTATGAGCGGATGCAAACCTAGTCTCTAATTCCCTAACACACGTCTTACATTGTACTCCGGCTGGACCTCGGAGCTGGACGAGGTGCTGATGCTCTGGGCCGAGTCCTTGGAGTCTTGTTCCATCAGCTCCAGACGGGGGGCCTCGGGGACCCCGCCGGACGCAACCACGGCCACCCGAGGACCGCCGCCACCGCTGGCACACTGACGGAGAGAGAGAGAGATATAAAGAGCGAGGTTTATTAGACTGAAAGGAGTATTTGTTTGAGAGCAAAAGAGAGAATTTATGGATAAAATATTTGCATCCATGAACATTTTTATTGTAATCCCATACAGCCTAAAACTTGATTAAAAATACCAGAAATTTGATATAAGAGGCTAAAAAAGTTTGTAAGTTTATATGCTGAGGTGGAAAAGTTAGTGTATAAATGAAGAAAAGATGCTCTGAAGGGTAAAATGTATGTAGTGAAGACATAGTAGAGCAGCTTCCTTGCCGTCTATTTGCCACTAGAAAGCCTGAAAATAAGAATAATGGCAGATAAAACCACCTCAGTTTGTTTAGATGAACACTGACTGGCATTTTCTTTTGCAGAGTTTTTGGAAAATTGCTTTTGAATTGCCTGACTATTGGATGGAAACCAGAGAGACAGAAAGAAGAGATGAATCCTTCTAGTTCTCGGATGTATTCAGCAGGTTAAAACTGCAACCGAATGTGTTTGTTTGTACAACCACATTTCCATAGTTGTGGATCATTCCTGTAACTCACAGGCTTCTCATGGAGTCACCAGGATGTGGGGGAAGTAAAAACAAAGTCGCTGAACCGTCTGTTTTAATTTTCCACTGCGTTGCAAAACTGTGCACCAGAAACTACGGTAAGCACAGAGGGTCAAAAGAACATGTTTGTGTTTATTCTGGACGAGTGGCAGAGACCTGAATTAAGATTATTTTTACATTTGGTAAATCAGATTTAGACCTGAAGAAAGAGATTCAGAAAAGGAAGTCCAAACAAGGGTATGGAGGACGGAACCTGCCTAAATAAAAGAATAAATCAATAAATAAATGACTCGATAAATAAATCAATAAATGTCATTAAATGTTGCAAAAATAATATTAAAAATAAATGTAGCCATTAATTAATTGATAAAATGTGACATAAATATTTCAGTTTTAATTTGCTTCTTTATTTATTTTTCTTTGTATTATTTACCTTATTTATTTACTCTTCTATATAATTTCCCCTTCTATTTATTTATGTATTTATTTCTAAATTTATTTTTGCATTTATTTTTCAGTTATTCATTTATGTTTGTTATTTTGTATTTTTATAATTATTCTTAAATGTATGCATTTATTAAGGTATTTATTTATGCATAATTTTCCCTTTGCATTTCACCCCTTATTTAAACAAATTTATATAATTTATAAATAAATAAAAAAGAAATGCAAAAAAAATAATTATTTTTTTTATTAATTTTTACATTTATTAATTAATTTTTGTATTTATTTTTTGCATTTATTTATTTATTTTTGCATTTTGTTAAATTATTTTTGTATTTATTTTTAAATGTATGTATTTATATAGGTATTTATTTATTTATGCATGCATTTTCCCTTTGCTTTTCACCCCTTATTTATTTCACCAAACTCATTTACATTATTTAAAAATAAATAAAAAATAAATGCAAAAATAAATAAATAAATAAATAAAGAAGAGCTGTAAAACGTTGCTGGGGAGAGGGACGTCTGGAATTCCCCGCTAAGCCTGCTGCCCCCGCGACCCGGTCCCGGATCAGAGGAAGAAACTGGATGGATGGATGAATTTTGGCAGGTTCTGCCCTCCATAGGGGGAAGTTAGTTGATATAAATGTATTTTAAAATAAACACCACAGCATTTGGAAATGAAAACCATCAGGTAGCTTAACGTGGGGTAAATGTGTGTGTTTACCAGTAACATGCTGTGCTCCTGTTTGCGGTTCTGTCTGCGAGGTTTGTTGTGTGCGTGCGGCAGCAGACCGGCCTGGAAGATGGTTCTGGGTCGAGGCGTCTGTCTCAAACCCAACTGAGACGCTCCTGAAGTCTTCTCCTGGAAACACACACATAAACACACACTCATCGGACATCACGTTTCCCCCCAAAGCACATTTATTAAAGTACTGTATGTGAATCCGTGGTCGTACCTCGCTGTAGGAGTCCCAGGTCGTCTCCTCCTCCTCTGACTTCCTGCTCCTCTTCCTGCTTCCCCCTGAACACTGGTTACCATCTGAAGACAGCGACGGCAACAGAAGGTTCGACAGATGGCTCCAAAAGAAACTCAATATCTTCAAGAGGCTACGTGCTCAAACAGTCAAATTGAATAATCCATATATTGCCCTTTCCAGTAAGCGTCCTATGAATCTATCAGTTAATATCAGTTCCCTTCTTGTAACATAAAGTTTGACCCACTATGAATAAAAAAGGCGACAATTTTAAACTCTTATGTTGTGTGTGTGTGTGTGTGTGTTACCTTGAGGCGAGGCGGCGTCTCCGTGCTGCTTGGGGCTGAAAGGCGAGGGCGGTTCGGCCGCGGTCAGAGGGCTGTTCTCATTGGTCAGCTCCACGCCACTGTCATTCTCTGATAGGCCCTCAGCTGGAGGCGTGTCTACGTTCACCGGCGCCTGAGGACAGAGAGTGACGCCAGAGGAAGGTGACTCTTACTGTGCGTTCCGATACCCGTACTACCGTTTAGTACGCCAGAAAAAGATTTAGTGTGTCCCAATACATACTGTAGTATGTCACATGCAGTATGCCAAAAGTAGCAGGATGTCCTGCGACATCCAGTCGTATATTGCAGTATGTGAGCCGGCATACTGTTCTGGCCCACTGTCCTCTGTGCAGCAGATATATGAGCAAGAGGGTCAAAGTTTAATGTTATGACGTAGTAGAAGTAGTATGTTCCGATTGTATGCATACTGAATGCAACATGTACGGACTCTGTAGGTGCAGCTGCAGTATGAACTAAAAGTAAAAAGATAAAATATGTGATGTGGAACGTAGCCATGGACGTTAATCTGAGCAGCTGACTTTTACTGTAACGATGCTCAGATTATCAGATTGGTTGATGTTAGGAGGAGGGAGAATAAAGACATGAAAGACACTAAGAGGAAAGCAAAGATGTGATGAGTGATGAGAGAAGAGTTAACTACGACTCCCAGGGTGCATTTCAAAGAGGAAACATCCAAACGCCCCCCACTTAAAGTTCTGTTTCAAAGGCTGAGAATATGTTTACAATCTGCATCTTGAATGATTTAATTTACAGATTCTGGGTTCATTTTGTGGACTAATGATCGACTTCTGATCCAGACGACTGCTGGCCGCCGAGGCTCATGGGTATTTTAATAGTTATTAAAGTATTATGCAGGAGACTTCTGTGTTTCTACGTTAAGCAACATTGGGGAAAGAATTTCAAAATGGGAATTTATACTGGGGAAAACTTTGCAACACTATTTTATTTTTCATTATTATCAGAGCTGTCAAAGAGAAAATAACGCAAATTTGTTTCAACGCCACTAATTTCTTTGACACATTAACGCAACTTGTGGTTTTCAGGTTGTAGTGGTTCAGTTGTAAAGCTAGAGTGAAGATTCTGGTATCATATAAAATTATAAAACCTGATGAATCCATCGGTACCAACCATGTCATACCAGCTTGTCGCTAAGGAGGTTAAATAACGCTCCAAACTTACACTAAATTTTGGCGAGGACAATCTGTCTAGAAACCACTTTGTAGAAGCTCATGAAGAATAAAGAACAAACAGAAAGCAGTGATAACACACATCCACCTGGCAGCCCACCCAGAGCTGAGGAGGAGGAGGAGGAGGATGACGACTCCCTCTCATTCTATAATCACAGACTATTATCTAACATGCATGACGCTGAGCTCAGCGTGCAACCTGTTGGATTACAGCTCGGCGTGCTTTCTCTGCCAGAAACTTCTTACAGCGTTCCCACTGCGTCACTTGTTTCTAACAACCGCTTGGAGAATTTCTACCGTCCACGTATCGGCTCATCGTAGCAGCTAGTATCGTATATTATCGGTTGTTTATGCATTGCTGGTATTAATGGTAATATTCGTTAATATTAATGGTAATATGGATATTTTAAGCATGAAATGACATCTGACAAAAAGCATTTTATTCAAGCTACGTCTTGCAAGCGAACAAAACTAACATCGCAAGCACTGAAAGGTAAAAGTATCTTTGTTGACCAAACAAAGAAGCTATTGGATCTTAAAGCTGCGGGGCATGAATGTCTCCTTCAGCGTGGAGCCGAACGCTCCCTCCCCTCGGGGCGGCGTTTCCATTAATGAAACACATTCTTGCTCTGCTCGCAGAAAAAGGTGTGAAAATCAATGGATCATTATCATTCACGGAGCCGGCATGATGTTTAGATAAATTAACGTGTCGGAGACCGTCAGGCGCGCCCGCGTTGTCCACCCCGAGATAAACCATCTGACTCAACGCAAACACTGCAGCGAGCGTAGAAGAATAAGAGAGCGGGGTGATGAATGTGTGAGGCATTAAGCCACCGGTGACGGTGAGTCATCTGATCTGCACAGGTGGCCTTCACGAAGGTGAGCAGCAAAAGCTTTCGTTACCGCTTCTCTCCACATCGCTGCATCTCTCACCTCATCAGAGGCGTTACCGGGGCAACGCAGCGCCCAGCTCGGCTCTTGTTTGGACTTGTGACACTTTAAAGTACTGATTCACCTAATCCCCCCTTTATGCCCGCTCAGATTAGAGGAGGACCGAGAACAAAAGATGCACAGAGTGTACAGATGTATTTAGGTAACACCTCCGCGTGTTACAGATTTACACGCGGAGCCTATCGGGACGTTGCTCTTATATATAAGCATAAAGTAAATATAAGAATTGAATAAAATAAAGGTGTATGTAAAATGCAAATTATGTACAATATATAACAACATATGTAGAGTAATATAAATAATTAAGACAAATAAGAAATATAAGAAATATGTACAAATCAATACAATATATGACCACAGTGTAAATAAGTTAATAAAAAAAGCTGTGAAGTGGAATCTATTTAATATAAATGCAAGAATAGTATAATTTAATTAATTTAATTTAACATTCTGCCATTAATAATGTATGTATCTTTCAAGAAGTATTCTTATTTAATTCATATTAAATTAAATTAATTTCATATTTATTTAAATTAAATAAGAAAATTTCTTGAAATGTGCAGTATAAATGCAGTAAAATTAAATTAATTTAATTAAATATGAATTAAATTTGAATATTTCTTGAAATGTACAGTATAAATGCAGTAAATTAAATTCATTTAATTTTATACGAATTAAATAATAATATTTCTTGAAACGTGCAGGATAAATGCAGTAAATTTAATTAATTTAATATGAATTAAATAATAATATTTCTTGAAATGTGCAGGATAAATGCAGTAAATTCAATTAATTTAATATGAATTAAATAATAATATTTCTTGAAATGTACAGTATAAATGCAGTAAAATGAATTAATTTCAGTTAAGTCAATATTGCACATAAGAATAATAAGAAATGCATGTGTGTGTGTGTGTGTGTGTGTGTGAGAGGAAACCAGGGATGTACAGCACAGCTAACAAAACATTAGCTACTGTATGCTAACGCATGCAGCTTCAAGATGAATAAATTCAGAGAGTGTTGAGACAACAGACACCAAACTCATCCTAACAGACTAAATGTCTGTCAGTGTGTTGCACAAATTTAGTAAACATGTGGTTGCTCACATTGAACTGTTACATTACATAAAGTGGGATTTTAGTCTTGTACAAGATGAGTAGGAGGAGGAGGAGGAGGAGGATGAGGAGGAAGAGGAGGAGGAGGAGGAAGAGGAGACGGAGCAGCTGTGCAACAGATGCAGAAACGGTGAGATTGTGCTGACTTTCTAAGGAAAATCACAGCTCTGCATATCCGAGGCTGTTTGTGATTGTTAAACGTCGTAAAACAGGGAATGCATGTGGTGTGTGTGAGCGTAGGTGGCAAAGCCAAATTTCCCCAATAATAACTGAACTCAGTGAACTCGTGTGTAAAGTGTGTGTTCAAGATGGCGAGAGAGAGAACTGCTGACAGGAACGAGGAGACGGAGAGAGGAAAAGGTCGACAGGGTCGTTTCTTTCTTTAGGGACAGACGCATGAAGAGAAAACGATGTGGATGTTGTGACAGTCATCTTTAAGATGCAGCACCTTGTCGTGGACCAAATTACCAAATTATTTTTACACATATTATGATTTATTGTGATTTTTGTTAACGTTTTTACCACTAGACCATGAAGGGAAAAAGTTGAATCAAACACTTCTAGGGACTTTTACTTTGGAAAATCTCTAAATGAATCCAGTAAAAATGTTTGATTTTCAGCATGTATGTACTCAGAGATATCCTGAAGTCAAATATATCAGGATCATTTTCAGGAATTATTTATTATCCAGCAACCCAAAAATCAAAGAATAAAGACATTTCCCTCACAGATTAGTGGGATTTCTTTTTAATTTATAAGGGACATGTAATGTTTTATACTTCTGGTGAATATAATCCATCAATCTGATTTCCATAGATGTATTTTGTATATACAGTTCCCTTTGTTAACACCTTATTTTGAAAAGCGGACGTAGTCCCACGTGTCTACTTCCTCTAACTTCTCCAAGGTGGTCTCTAGCTCTCCCGTCAGCTCCGTTCTCTTTATCCATCCATGGTCAGCTCCATTGGGGCCGTTTCAATGCAGAGAACACAAATGTCAGTATCTGGGTGCTCTACAGTCATAGCGTCGGCCTATTTGACCACGGAGACGAGAGCGACGGCCGGCTCCACCGCCACGTTACCGCCATACCATAACGTTTCCTGTCCGTGACAGAGTTAGCATGCAGCTTTAGCCGTTTCTACTTGCTTGTTTCGGCTCGCTGCGGTTTGTTTTGGTTGACGGATACGGAACAGATATGACGTCACGTTACTCAGAATACAACAATAAAAGCGATAACTTCCTTCTACCTTCACATAGACTCAGTTGAAGCAACAGCAGGTGAACGGAGCTGGACGGAGGAGGTGGACGGAGGAGTTGGACGGAGGTGGACGGAGGAGTTGGACGGAGGAGTTGGACGGAGCTGAACGGAGGTGAGGAACGACTGCAGAGCAAGCAGGAAGACGGTTTGGTTAACGGGAGGAACGAGTGATGAAAGAAGAAGAAAGAGCAGCTCTGCTGGCTGAGGAGAGACGGGAGAGGAACAGCTGTTAGTACGAGCCAGATGTTTAGACTGTGTTACGACTACTGTGTAATCTGTCCAGACAGATGTGAGTCAGACGGGGCTGTGACTCTGGGTTCACTTTGCTTTTCTGATTAATTAAATCATTCTGATTGATCCTGGTGTATAAAAGTTGGACACGTGTGTCTCTTCATGAGCCTTAACTGTCTCCTGAACTGAGCTGTGTTGAATGAAAGAGGACGTGACCTCCGTGACCTCTCTGATGTTTAACAGCCCTGGATGAACGATCACAGCTGGAGGAAATCTGAATCCCTGCAGCACAGCTGTCCATTACACACTCCTCTAATGCTAACATTAAAAACCATGACCCTCAGGGCAGATAGACCGACCCTGAGGCTCTCTTTAGCAGCTTCCTGTTTCACATTCAAATATTCACACCTGGCAGCTGCCCACTTTAGACTTCTGATGTCTGCTCCTGGCTATCTTCATGCAAACAGTCCGAATGTGAGACAGGAACAATGTAGGACTTTGATATAATGCATCTACCTTCATTTGTAACTTCCATCCTGCTTAAAGTTACTGTGGGGAACTTTTAACTGGTTAAGAAACAAACAGGGCCGTCAGTCGATTTAAACATTTAATCGCTATTAATCACACATTTTTAATCTGTTCAAAATGTACCTTAAAGGGAGGTTTTTAATCCTCTTATCAACATGGGAGTGTGTAAATATGCTTATTTATGCAAATGTATGTATATATGTATTATTGTAAATCAATTACCAACACAAAACAATGACAGATATTGATCCAGAAACCCTCACAGGTACTGCATTTAGCATAAAACAATATGCTCCAATCATAACATGGCAAACTGCAGCCCAACAGGCAACAACAGCTGTCAGTGTGTCAGTGTGCTGACTTGACTATGACTTGCCCCAAACTGCATGTGATTATCATAAAGTGGGCATATCTGTAAAGGGGAGACTCGTGGGTACCCATAGAACCCATTTACATTCACACATCTGGAGGTCAGAGGTCACGGGACCCCTTTGGAAATGGACATGACAGTTTTTTAGCGTTGACATTTAGCGCAAGTTTGGAGCGTTATTTAACCTCCTTCACTACCAGCTAGTATTACATGTTTGGTACCGATGGATTCATCAGGTTTTATAGTTTCATATGATACCTGTATCGTCACTCTACAACCTAAAAATCACAAGTTGTGTTAATGAAATTAGTGGCTTTAAAACAAATTTGCATTAACGCATTATTGTTAACTTTGACAGACCAAGAAACAAATAATCCTGATGCCTCTATATGACCGACATAAGTAGACGAGAGCATCAGCGAGAAGCTATTTCTAAATAGTTATTCTTAATGCACGTCATCGGGCCCGATTCCCTGCAAAATCAGATGAAACGATCTACGGCACACAGGTTCACCAGAACCTCCTACAGACCCAGATCCAGCTTCGCTGCCACCTTTGACCTGCAGTCGGAGCTGCGGCGGGAGGTGTATAGCGACACCATGCGGCTGGAGGTCCAGGCCGTATCGCTGGGCCCGCTGGAGGGAAGGGAGGCACGGGGAGAACCAAAACCAGGACATGAGCGGGGCAGACTGTCAGACCCTGCTGCAGTAAAATGAGAGGTTTTCTAAAGGGAGTCTGGTGCTCGGAAACACCACTGCTTTTGTCCAGAGGGGCCGCCGAAATCAACACAAAATGAAAAAGTTTCTCGTAGTGACTTTTAACGTCATTCTCCCCCGAATCAACCGAGGATACATCATCATCAATAGTTGCTAAAGACATGAGTTGATTGAAGGCATGACCCCTTGATTGACGGGTAAATCCAACCAACAGCAATCCAGTGAGAGAGTGAACTACACAGCTGCAGACACAAAGACACAAAAACACAAAGGAGCAGCGAGACTGAACCTTCAAAACGAGACTGAATTCTATATTTTCTGCTCCCGTCGGCTTGTTAGAAACTTCCTTCTAGCGACGTTTTGACTGAGGTCCATATTGACTAATCAACCCTGCCAATCAATATGGGAGATATTACTTCTTCTTTTTCTTTTGCTGGAGGCCACAGGCTGCAAGTCTCTGCCACAAACTTTGTTAAAAGTCGACCTATATATGGAATATTCTTTGAAATGATCTTGAGATATGCAGCGGCAGACGTAAATGATTTACGACCCCGTGTCCTCCTGCCTCATAGGCACCAGTTAATAATTTGTGGAACAAGTTGGAGCCAGCTCGATGAAATAACTGACTTACAATCTGACAACTTAAACAAAACTATAAATCTTTACTGTTCAGGAAATGTTTATCATAAAAATGTGTCATAAAAAACACAAATCTATAGAACATAACGACCACATCAGGTGAAAAGTCTCTCTCTCTCTCTCTCTCTCTCTCTCTCTCGACTAAACCAGACCAGGTCTGCTGTTGTAAAGGATGAGGAAAAACTCAAGTAAGAACTCAGAGAAAAAGGAGCAGAAACGGCGGCTTCGCGGCTCCAAAACCTTGGAAAATCAAAGCGGAAAAACAACCACAAAGACACAAACTTTCTACAAAGAGATGAAAAATTACTACAAAAAGACAGAAAACAACCAAAAAAATACATAAAATTACTATAAAGAGGCAGAAAACAACAAAAAAGACATAAAATGACAAAATACACAAAATTACCAAAAAATGACACAAAACGACAAAAAAAAGACACTAAATTACTAAAAAGAGACGCAAAACGACCACAAACAGACAAAATTACTACATAAATACACAAAATGACAAAAAATGACACAAAAAGACAAAAAAAGACACAAAATTACTACAAAAAGACACAAGATGACCAAAAAAAAGACATAAAATTACTACAAAGAGACGCATAACGGAGAGAAAAAGCTGAAAAACAGAAACCTGCTAAAATAAGTTTACTTTGTGATATTTCTTGGAAGCCTTCCTCCCCTCCTTTCTCTTAAAGTTAAATTAGTGTTGTGTGAAATGATTAATTGCTTGTTCATAGTTTCAGATTTGATTTGATGTCGGCCAGGTAGCCGTGTGACTATTATCATCATCATTACCCTCCATTAACCTGCCGTCCTGGATATCCATCACTCGTCTGTGCTGCCGGCAGACATGAACACGGCCAGCGGAGCATGAAATGATCCTTTTCTCCCCCTCTGCCTCTCTGCCTCCCTCTTTACTCTCTTTATTAGTACAATACGACTCCTTCTATTACCACCACTACAGAGTCAAGTGTGTGGAACATGTGTCTCATGCGTCCTTCTCTGTGTGACTCTGTGTGTGTGTGTGTGTGTATGTGTATGTGTGTGTGTGTGTGTGGTAAAGCAGTGTGTAAAGCCTTGCACTGTGCAGATTTCAGCGACCTACGTCACACACACACATTCCACAGTGAGCGACAGTCTGCCCTGCGGCGGCGCTCCGACGGCGCTGTCAAAACATCTTAGCGAGGCCTAAATGATTAGAGACGCAGGTCTGCGGCGAACACTTGGACGGGACCGCTCCGAAACGCTGCGTGCAGTAAATCGTCACCTGAGGGGGTTTAAGGCTCGGAGAGTGTTATCTTTTGTTAACAAAGAAAAAAGGTTTTTGTCCGTGATGCTGCAGGCCTCAACAAAAATGCAAGCTTGCAGGATTTACAGCCAGTAGAGGGAGGAATGAAGCCCAGTAACACCGTGTTGACGACAACTTGAGACATCAGAATGGACGTCCTTCTTGTGTTTAACTATCTGACCACATTCTTCTACATCACGTCAGTTATTTGTGCACTTCTGAGTCCCTCATCAACATGTAGTCTGGGAGACGGGATCAGGCCCGCCGTGAGTCGCACATGACCCCTGACTTCCATCGGCATACTAACTGCGCCACAAGGGCCACACACATGGATGGATTACTGTACTGTAAGTTTTCTGACTTAAATTCAATGTTTACGTGAACTAAAATTCCCAAGACGGTAAAATAACAGATTTGTTAATCTCAGGGTTGAACAAACTCAGCTGGTCATTGAGCTGAAGACGTGATCCGTCCGGTCGAAGTTGAGTTTTGGATCTTTGAATGACAATCCTCTCGTTTCAGGTGTTAAATATTAATTTATTTATAACTTTAGTTACATAAAACTAAACATAAATAGATTACATAATAGCTTTAGATGAAGAATTCAAAAGGTTTTGGGCTTCAGACTAAAACTTTATTTAGCCAAGGAGAGTTAATTAAGGAAAGCACAAGTGATGTGACCTTGTGGTGAGACTCAACTGTTGTTTCCAACGTCAAGAATGAACTTCAATCTCTATCAAAAACAATCCTGATCAGTCTTCTGAGGTGATCCACTATTCCCTAAGTCCTGCACCTTTCCTGTACATTAGTACCGCCACACATGTGACAGAGGAACTCCCCCCCGCTGCCACAGAAACACCAACTGAACACAGGAAGTGTTGTGGATAAACTACCAGCAGGATCATGTTCTCTTTAAGTCTTAGCTGTCGGCGTGCGATCTGAAAAGCGATAAGAAATGACCCGCCTGCCGCTCTAACTGTCTAAACTTGAAGCGAATACCTCCTCGGTCCTCGTCGTATCGCACGTGATAAGATGTGCGGCTAAGCCCGTTACCATGGTGACAAGCAATCAATAAACAATCAGGGTAGAGGGATTCAAGTTAAAGCGACGATGGGAAGAAAATACAGGACAGATGGAGAGGAAAGGAAAGCAGATGGCGGGAAGGAAGTGTCCCTCTCAGACGGAGTGATATACGAGACTGAGAAAGAGGAACAAGTAGTAACGGACGACCATTAAGAGTGTGTGTGTGTGTGTGTGTGTGTGTGTGTGTGTGTGTGTGTGTGTGTGAGTGTGTGGGTACATGTGAAACAAAGAGTAAAAGTGTGTGTACAGATTGTGAAAGTTTCTGCAGGAAACAACCACAAAGACACAAAAGACATTCAAAAATTATTACAAAGACACGTAAAATTACCAAAAACGAGAACAAAGAGACAAAAAACGGCCAAAAAAAGACACAAAATTACTTCATAGACAATAAATATTATTACAACGAGACACAAAACAACCAAAAATATACAAAATGACCACAAAGAGACACAAAATGACTTCAAAGAGACGCTGAACAACCAGAAAGAGACGCAAACCCTCGAAATCCTTCCTTCCCTCCTCCCTCTCTCCTTAGCAGCCTCCATCCTTCTAACTTTCTCACATATCCTCTTTGTGTAGATGCAGCTGTGGTGTGTGTGTGTGTGTGTGCGTGTGTGTGTGTGTGTGTGCAACGTGCACACACCCTCACAGCCAACATGCATTCTCAATTAGACCCATATAACATGCAGGCACTCTTGTTCAGGCATCGGCCTCGGCATTCACACACACACACACACACAACACACAACCCACAACACACACACACACACATACTGTTTAAAACCACAGCTGTGTGTGTGTGGTTGTGTGTGGTTGCGTGTGTGTGGGGGTGTTAATGAGATCAGGGCTGTGGTTTTAGTAAATTATTTAGCTTTAATTACGTCATTTCCATGGAACCAAAGGAAGAGTACACCACGACCGCACTTGGCTGTTGTGATACCTGTGTGTGTGTGTGTGTGTGTGTGTGTGTGTGTGTGTGTGCGTGTGTGTGCGTGTGTGTGTGCGTTTGTGTGCGTGTGTGTGGTTGTGTGACTCACTGTGGCCGTCATGTTGTTGCTCTCCTCCATGATGGCAGCAGAGTATTTGTTGGAAGGCATCGCTGTCGCAGTCGACTGGTCCAGAGGTTGTCCTGACTCCTTTTCAAACCTGGACGACACAGAACAAGAAAAACAGTCAGAAAATACTAAATAAGCAATAAAATGGTGCTATGGATCAATAAACTGGTGCTATGGATCAATAAACTGGTGTTATGGATCAATAAACTGGTGCTATGGATCAATAAACTGGTGCTATGGATCAATAAACTGGTGTTATGGATCAATAAACTGGTGTTATGGATCAATAAATGGTGCTATGGATCAATAAACTGGTGTTATGGATCAATAAACTGGTGCTATGGATCAATAAACTGGTGCTATGGATCAATAAACTGGTGTTATGGATCAATAAACTGGTGTTATGGATCAATAAATGGTGCTATGGATCAATAAACTGGTGTTATGGATCAATAAACTGGTGCTATGGATCAATAAACTGGTGCTATGGATCAATAAACTGGTGTTATGGATCAATAAACTGGTGTTATGGATCAATAAATGGTGCTATGGATCAATAAACTGGTGTTATGGATCAATAAACTGGTGCTATGGATCAATAAACTGGTGCTATGGATCAATAAACTGGTGTTATGGATCAATAAACTGGTGTTATGGATCAATAAATGGTGCTATGGATCAATAAACTGGTGTTATGGATCAATAAACTGGTGCTATGGATCAATAAACTGGTGCTATGGATCAATAAACTGGTGTTATGGATCAATAAACTGGTGTTATGGATCAATAAATGGTGCTATGGATCAATAAACTGGTGTTATGGATCAATAAACTGGTGCTATGGATCAATAAACTGGTGCTATGGATCAATAAACTGGTGTTATGGATCAATAAACTGGTGTTATGGATCAATAAATGGTGCTATGGATCAATAAACTGGTGTTATGGATCAATAAACTGGTGCTATGGATCAATAAACTGGTGCTATGGATCAATAAACTGGTGTTATGGATCAATAAACTGGTGTTATGGATCAATAAATGGTGCTATGGATCAATAAACTGGTGTTATGGATCAATAAACTGGTGCTATGGATCAATAAACTGGTGCTATGGATCAATAAACTGGTGTTATGGATCAATAAACTGGTGTTATGGATCAATAAATGGTGCTATGGATCAATAAACTGGTGTTATGGATCAATAAACTGGTGCTATGGATCAATAAACTGGTGCTATGGATCAATAAACTGGTGTTATGGATCAATAAACGGTGGTTATGGACACGTGCGACTACGTCCGCTTTTCAAAACAAGATGTTAACAAAGGAAACTGTATATACAAAATACATCTATGGAAATCAGATTGATGGATTATATTCACCAGAAGTATAAAACATTACATGTCCCTCATAGATTAAGAAGAAAACACCACTAATCTGTGAGGGAAAGGTCTTTATTCTTTGATTTCTGGGTTGCTGGATAATAAATAATTCCTGATATATTTGACTTCAGGACATCTCTGTCTACATACAAGCTGAACATTCTTACTGGATTCATTTAGAGATGTTTCAGTAGTAAAGTCCCTACCAGTGGATGATTCATCTTGTTCCCAACGTCTAGAGTTACACAAGTTAACAACAATCACAATAAATATTGAATCACCTACAAAGTACAGTGATAGTATTGAATAAGGAGAATCCTCCCAGCTCCAATTTCTGTTGTTGTATCGCCGTTAGTTACCACATCACAACATCTTCAACTGCCACCGTCTTCTGATGAAATATGACTAACTAGGTAGTAAAAATAAACAGAAATACGTCTCTGAGACTGTGAAGTGGTGGATGAGAGTAGAGACACACTGGGAGAGTCTGTGTTCTCAGTGATGATCTGACATGCCCATACACACCTAACAGGTAAACAACACACAAGCCTGTCAGGGTGTGTGTGTGTGTGTGTGTGTGTGTGTGTGTGTGTGTGTGTCTGTTTCGGTTTATATTACCAGGAGGTGACAGGTCAATAGCTGTGTGAAACAAGCCCGTACAGAGAGACCTGCAGACCTCAGGTAGCTGGCCGACTGTCAGTTTCAGTTTTACTGACGTTAATCTGCACGGAGACGCGTAGAAACTCATCACATAATAAACAAGGAGAAACGCAATTTAAAAAGAAGAAAGACTCGGAGGGGGAAAAAAGAAAGTGAATGTGCTCTCAGAAAAGCTGATCTCCCAAACTTAGAAGTAGAGTTCTTACAGTGAACAGCCTTACAAATGACCGCAGACTTAAACCTGTTGTCCCTAAAAAATAAAATACACCTAACCCTATAAGTGAGTATGAATGAATGCTTTTAGCCATCTTAACATCTTGTAGCGTTACTATTAACTGAAAGTGTCTGTGTTTGTTGTTTTCCCATCTTGCTCAACTAATCAGCTTTTTGCTTGAAAAAGACAATAAAAGATTTTGTTTATTAAACGCTACATTTGTTCAATAAAGTTAAATTTTTTACAATAAAGTTACATTTTTGTTTATTAAACGCTACATTTTGTTCATTAAAGTTACATTTTGTCTATTGAACGCTACATTTTGTCTATTAAACGTTACATTTTGTCTATTAAACATTACATTTTGTTTATTAAAGTTACATTTTTTTTATTAAACACTGCATTTTGTCTATTAAATGTTACATTTCGTTTATCAAATGCTACATTTTGTCTTTTAAACGCTACATTTTGTTTATTAATTGTTACATTTTGTTCAATAAAGTCACATTTTGTCTATTAAATGTTACATTTCGTTTATCAAATGCTACATTTTGTCTATTAAACGCTACATTTTGTTTATTAATTGTTACATTTTGTTCAATAAAGTTACATTTTGTCTAATAAATGTTACATTTTGTTTATTAACGCTACATTCTGTCTATTAAACGTTACATTTTGTTTAATAAACGTTACATTTTGTTCAATAAAGTTACATTTTGTTTATTAAAAGTTACATTTTGTCTATTAAATGATACATTTTGTCTATTAAATGATACATTTTGTTCAATAAAGTTACATTTTGTTTATTAAACGTTACATTTTGTTCAATAAAGTTACATTCTGTTTATTAAAAGCTACATTCTGTTTATTAAACGTTACATTTTGTTTATTAAACGTTACATTTTGTTTATTAAACGTTACATTTTGTTCAATAGAGTTA
>CAKAKR010062282.1:3237-76158 GCA_916700685.1 Adelosebastes latens
GCTACCAAATTTTCTGTGGATCATTATTGGACCAAGCTCATTAAAAGTTGCATAAAGCTTGTTGATATCTTATTGCATTTTGAAGATAATAAGACAACGACCTTTGGACCATCGTCTCGAAACTTGCAAGCTATGCCCGCAAGAGTACCTTAAGCGAAAAAGGCTACAACCCTGAACTGCCGCTTGCGGCTGTAATTTTCTTCTTAGTTTTTCTCCTAAGGAAATGAAATTCTTACAATAGCCTTAACTTGATGATGCATTCAATGATACAGTACTATCCCTGAAGGCTATATCATTCACACGAGAGCGCACATGAAGGAAATGTAACCTGCATTTAAGCCTGACGTCATTACGTGGTGTTACGGTTGGTTTATCGCAGTGTGACGGATAACTGCGTGCCTCCAGTTGTTTGAAGTTGACATTGTGGTCATTGTTCTCAGCTATCACTAGATCAGCTAAGTGAGCTGGCTCTTTTCACACCATTCACACTCCCATAGTAATACTCTGAGGTAATATGTACAGTACAATTTAAGACCTATTAGCAAATACAGTTGTCAGTCTTGAACACCAGCTGTGAGAATGTGGCCAGTTATTCTCTCACATTGTCTTAATGTACCTGTATTCACCTGCTCAGAGTCATACACAACCAGAAGTCCTTGTGTTGCTTAGCTATTGGAAAGAGAGCCTACTGGGAAATCAGGTGTTGGGAGTCCAGCTGTCTCATGGGAACCAGTTGTTCCCAGTAACAGCTCATGTGGCCTCATGTTCAGGGTTAACCTTAAAGGTGCTATTGATAACATTCATCCACTAGATGTCGCATTCTGCCTCCCCCGTTCCATTACATTTACTTCACAACAAGTCGTTGCCAGGCACTTACCGGTAATCTCAGACATTTATCTGTTTTTTCCACACTAACTGACGACCCAGAGATACCACATGATACCAACGTCGTTATACTATTGGCTCACAAGCCTTGTTAGAAGTGGGAACCAGGCGTCAGATATCTTCCACAGAGATAAACAAAACATGAATTTTGGACTGCCAAAATTTAAAAAATGATTAATTTACAATCATAATTTTTTCGGGAAAAGCCATACTTTTATTCAGCACTTTTCTAAAAGCTCTGTGGATGTATTTTTTTTTTTTTTTTTTTAAATATTCGTCTACATAAAAATGTTATCAATAAAACCTTTAACACTAAGTGTTGAACTGAAATGCTAAACTGTCAGTTGTAGTTGTCGATCTCCGGGTGGGGACTGTTTATTTACAGAACGAAATAAGCACTTGTGAGCCTCATTTGAAAGCAAAAGACACTATGCTCCAGCGCAGGCAGGGGTAGAGCACCAACATTTAGTTTCCATCATTTTCATGTGTGTCTTAGTCGGAGTCTGTTAGAATGAGATAAGGAAAGAGTCGTAGAGTAAGTCAGGTGGAACAGGTTGTTAATTTTCCTGCATCTCAGGGCACACCTTGTTGGACAAACAGACCGAAGATCCTGGAGGAATCCTGTTATTTGCTCACCAAACTCTGTGTGGCTCCACTAAAGTAGTAAAAGAAAACCTACCTTCTCACCCAGCTTGCATGGTTAAGCAAGTATTCACCCATTTGGTGTGGCTTCCCCAGTTTACTGTATTCATGTATGAGAAGTGTTTAGAGCTGCACTCTTTGGTGCTGCATATTAACCAGTTGTCATAGCAACTCTGCAATTAATCTGAAGCTGGCTGTGCTTTGTCCTTGGGTGAAAGCCCTCTGAAATCAGATGGATATCTGCTTTGCAGCGCTCAGTTTAAAGCTGCAGTAGTCTGTATACCATGCACATGAAGATTGGCAGGTTAAGGACAGACAGAAGTCTGGTTTCAGATGTCGAAGCATTGCGCTTTTGTCAGAACAGGTTCGGTGACTGGCAGCTTGACAGTGACAGAGACGGGATTGACTGCCAGCAGCATCCTGGCAAAAGCATCAGATGCATCACACTGACTCACTGGTGTCTACTCAGACAATCAACAGCATTTTAAGATGCTCATGCTGTTACACACAATATCTAATAAGTGATTCCTTGTGCTATTAATTTGGAGATATCCCAAATATATTGTTAGAATTGATAAGCCGCTCAGTTATTTTGGAAAATGGCCTGGATGCCATAGCATTTTGTTTTGGTACAACATTTGTACATAACCAGACAAGACGTTTTCATAAATCTACATAAACTCACTGTTAAGATATAAATGACACCCGGATTATTTTATGATGATTTATGGCTGGCTCAGACTACACAATATCAGCCCGATTATAGCCTGATACGGCCGTTGTAGTGTGTTGGCTCAGATCGGGAACAACAATGAGTGTCATGGGTGACAGTCGATGGTTTTATCTTGTGTAGTGTGTCATAGTAGACGACAACCGACCGGCATGTCATGAAAGACAACCAGCGATGATTGTTCGGGGACCGACGTGTAGTCTGTCATGTCTCTCATCCAAGTCATGACAAGAATTTATGACTCTCAATTGCCTAATCTGACATAACGACCATCATTACCGACAAAAATATTGTGTAGTCTGAACCAGGCATTAAAGGTGCAGTGTGTAGTATTTGGCGGCATCAATGGGCGAGGTTGCAGATTGCAACCAACTGAAACTTCTCTGTGCGCCAAGCGTGTAGGAGAACTACGGTGGCCGACGCAAAAACGCGAATGTACTTATCTAGAGACAGTGTTTGGTTTGTCCGTTCTAGGCTTTTGTAGAAACATGGTGGACTCAGTGAAGAAGACCCGCTCCGTATGTAGATATAAACAGCTCATTCTGACAACGATTCATATTTTCAGGTGATTATACACTAAAGAAAACATACTAATCAATATTATATTCCATTTCTACCAATAAATCTCCCTAAATGTTACACACCGTTCCTTTAAAGGTGTTGTAGTTTTCTTCAACTTAAAGCTGAAGTAGGCGAGATTGGAGCAAATATAATTAAAAAAAAAGTTATTTTTATAAAACGGTCGCTATATCGTGACAGTAGTACATGAAACAGGTAACGTGAAAAAAATCATGTGCCTCTGTGTCCTCCGGTGCTCCTAACGGCATCTGCAAGATTTCACAGACTGGAGGAAAACAAGCAGTCAGAGCTGATCTGAGGTCTGCTGTCCATCTGCTGTCCATGAGAGCCGTCTGTCAATCACTCGCGAACTCCGACCAAACTGTCAAATTAGGCCGCGCTGATCAAATATTAATCAATATTATGTTACGTTAATTATTTCTCGCCTCAAATGTTTTCAGAATCATCTTGTAGTGCACGGTTTATGACCCGGAGCACAGCCAATAGGAACGCTCACTCAATAAAATGACCTGTGATTGGTCAAAGTCTCCCATCATGGGCTTTTTTAATTTTTTAAAGCCTGAAAACAGAGCCATGATTAGGTGTAGAAGTCTAGTTATCTCTCAGAACACTTGAATTACAATATGCTGAAAGGTTATTATGGAATCTTTGCCCAATGACGCCAAAAATATACTGCCTACTGCCACTTTAAGGAACAGGCACTATGTCAACAAAGTTTCCAGGGAGGGATCAGTGTCTGCGTCAGCTTTCTCCCACGTAGAACAGATGCCACAACACGAGGCAGTTCTCTAAAAGAAGAGATGCAGACTGAATGAAGGAGAAAATGTAGTTAAACAGGCTTTGTCCTTGTTTTTTAACATGTTTTTCGGTTGTTGGTTCAGTGTCTGGGTAGTTAAAATATTCATCTTTGCAAGAGGTTAAATGGTAAACTGTCAGTGTTGGCTACAGAAACTCCTCTGTTGCTATAATGAAGGCCATTTGGCCGAAAGGTTACATGATACGCCTGACAAAACCCAGATAATTGTCTTTTCTGGAAATCAGAGTGTGCTATCTGGAGTTTGGCCACTCAAATTTGGTGTTTATGTGGATGTTTGTGGTGTGTACACAGTTCCATCTTGATTTCTTTCCCCCTCAATGTTAATGTCACATTTAATGTCTGTAAATGTCTTGTAAAGAAATATCCTCATGTGTGCAGTGTTGTATTAGAATCAGTGTTTTCTTTTCTCCAGACAGTGATGGAATAATATCATGGCAAAGCTGTAGGGGTGGGAATCACCAGAGGCTCCACGATACGATATTATCACGACACTTAAGTCACGATACGATCTGAGTATTGTGATAAGATATATTGCGATATATTACCTGTTTTCAACTGCAAGTTATGCAGTTTGTCAACATCTGTTTTATCTAATAAGATACAGTTTTTACTCTGTTCATCTCAGAGTTTTCATTCACATATCTTGAGGTCAGAGATCAAGGGACCCCTTTGAAAATGGCCATGTAAGTTTTTCCTCGCCAAATTTTAGCATAACTTTGGAGCGTTTTATTATCGTTCTTCCCGATAAGCCAACATAACATGGTTGATACCAATTGATTCCTTAGGTTTTCTAGTTTCATATTATACCAGTTGTACCAGTATACCATCTTCACTGTAGCTTTAAGACTTTAGTGGCCGGGTTGTTAAGAGGTTAATAGTTTATATAATAAAAGATCAATACCTGACATTCGTGTATCGATACAATATTGCCAAGCAAATTATTGCGATACTATGCTGTATTGATTTTTTTCCCCCCACCCCTAAAAAGCCGTGGTCACACATTATAGATGGAAAGTGATGAGCTACAAAGTACCAAGCAAAACATGTTCACCCAGTGGACTTTAACATAAACTATCTAAATGCTGAGTCCTGACCTGAGCTGCTGTGATATCAGTCATCACTGCTCTCATCCTACATCCCTGCTGTCTGTCTGTGGATATTATGATGCTTTTTCTGGGATTTCTTTTACATCATTCAATCTTGTTTCATGATTTCAGTCATGGATTTTTCTTTTTGTCTCCTTTCTTTTTGTATTTGTGTCTTCTTTGTTGTTGTTGTTGTTGTTGTTGTGTTTGTCGATTCGTCCTCCTCCATCTCTGTGCAGGCTGCAAAACTGCAGTGGAGCTTAGATGAGAAGGTAGGGAGCTCCAGAGGCACCAGGGTGAGCAGGCCATTTGTGCATTTGTGTGTGTGTGTTTTATGTTAGTGCGTAGTACTGCTCAGTGGTTTGACTTTATGCGGCATTAAATTGCCTCGCATTGCTACGTTGGTTCATTTCACATAATGTCAGATATTTCATTTTTATGGCAAACCACTGTGCAGCTCAAGTTGTGCTGCCTGTTAACTCGCCTCCTACTAACTCTAGATAGAAGGAGTCTCTCAGACATGTTTTGAGAGATATCCCTCAAATAGAGTAGTATTAACAATATAGCTGACATCTAACACTTGGGTCTCAACATTACAGTCTGTTTCCATTTGATTATTCAAAACCATCTAGTGTGTGTTGAGCGAATATAGCCCAGATTCTGTGTGCTTTTGGGTGACGTGTGAGTGTGATTTCCTAATTTTAGCGGGTGTTGGTTGATAAAATAAACATGGTGTCATACTAATAATCATCATGTCATACTACTACTGTAATATTGATGTGATTTGGCTGTGCTTGTTCTGTTTTGATGTTTCAGTCATAATGAGAAATTTTCTGGCAAGAAAGTCAAGAGAGCTGACCATGACTACAAACAGATAAGGCCCTGAAGCAGAGCATAGATACATTTATAATAGAGTGCTACAGGAATGAGTCCTTAAACCTGGGAATGAGTTAGCATTTTAACACTTCCGGTTCGTAGATCGTAGAACAAAATCTCTTCAGCTTGTGTTAACCACAGACTTTATTTCCCTCGTCTCGAAGTCAATGAGTTTTTTGAATGGGTTTTTAGTTAGATGCCTGAAATAAGGTCTGAGGTTAACACAAGCTGAAGAGATTTTAACGTTTTGTTTTACGATATAAAATACGTCAGTAAATATCCCACTCGTGAATTTTGAAGCTTTTACTTGTCTTAAAAAAGGCGGTTGCTTAACAAGTGGCTAAACAACGCTACTAAACGTCATCACGCCGCCTTTACAGCCTCGTTGTGTATACTCACGCTCATGTGACCGTGGTGTAGTTCGTTTATAGCCTAACGTTAGCTTTTTACTTCTGGCGATTGCATTCACACTTCAAAAATCATAGAAGTGGTGTTCATTTGTGAAGATTATCTTGCTGTACAAAATGTGTGAGTATCATAAACGTGTGTTTGCCACAGAGCTTATTTTCTACAATAATCCAAAACCCAATGGAAAAATCCCATTGGCTCTTTGTCGAGGGAACCAGGGCGATGCTAACTTCCTGGTTGACAAAAATTCGTCATCCCTGCAGCACTCTATGGATACATTTTTCATCATGCTGATGATTCCCCGCTTAACCTCCAACAGCACAAATCACAGCAGTTGTATTTTTACTTCCTTTTGGTAGAATCAAACACACTCTTTGTGTTTGCATACAAAAAGGAAACAGCCACCTCCCCTCCAGAGGTTAGAGCTTCCTTATCACAGTCTTACTTTAGAGTCTAAGCCCAAGATTTCAGGAAGTGTCCTATATATTATTCTGCCGTTTACATTTTACGATGGCCATAGTTCAGTGCAGCGTTTGTAGCAAATGAAATAAGCAGCAGTTAAATTTAAACCTGTTTATTGGAGGAAGTAAGGCTTGCATACGGTTTGCCAAAGTGAGAAATCTGTTCAGGCCAGATTTTCCTTTTCAATAAATTCCTCACAAATGTCTTTACTAGCTGATACTTGAGCAGGAAGGCGAACAAAAGAAAACAGTGAGCTAAATTAAACAAAACACACAAGATAGATCGGGTTCCCCTCTCGATCCAGAGCTTGACTGAAACCTGTGATTATTTTGGAAGGAGAAAATAGTTTGCTTGAGCATTTCCTGCTGCATACATTGTTGAACTCACTGCTAGACTTTAGGTCTGTCACTGTGGTATTTTAGTCCTCTTACTTGCTCCTTTCATGGCAGGAGATTCAGATGAAGTCATCAGTTAGGTCGATTACTAACTGGGCACTTTAGCGGTGTGTTTTCTGTCTTTCACACAATTCATAGTTTTCCCTGTTGGCTTCCAGATAAGTGGTTGAAGGTAGACACTGCCTGATGATTGTGTGTACTGACTAACCTCTCTAACATAGTAGTGTTTGTCCCCCTCTAGTGAATAAACCTTTAACCTACACTGTCTGAATTTAACACTCAAGTCATAATCTCCTCCTGTCTACATATCCCCACCCAAAACCCTCTATCCTTCCCCTTGTTGTTGTTTTTTTTATTTCCTCACTTAAACGTTGCAGGACCTACAGCAGGTGATGGTATCCGGTCCCAATCTCAACGAGACTAGCATCGTATCTGGGGGTTATGGAGGAACAGCAGAGGGTATCATCTCCACCAGCTCAATCAAAGGTAGAGTCCACTCTTTGTCTCTCTCACTCATCTCTGACATCTCTTCAGTTTCTTTCCCAGCTTTACTGTCGCTGCCCCATTTTCACTTCTTCTGTGCTGCGCCTCTGACTCGGGAGTTATTCAGCAAGTCTAATAACAATGAAGTGTTTGATTTCTGGGGCCTCCTATTATCCTTCCCATGAGATGGTGCTGCAATTAATTGGTGGTCAATTTGCGCTGATTCGCCCCTAGCTTCACTAGCCTCCACTGCTGCTGAAGATGTGCCTTCGTGGTCTTTATTACTCCATTTTTTATCGTTCTATATACAGATAAGGAAGCAAGGTGGCAGAGTATTCAAGCCCCAGTGTTTAGTCTAATAGTATTAGTGTAATGTATTTACTGGATTTAGTCCCAAACTGCATGTTTCAAAAATGCAACTATAACTACTACAGTAATCACCAGACTTAATGAAAATACCATGTAGCGTCAAATCACAACAGAAAATGAAAAACAAACCTTTTTAAAAGATACCTGAAATTCATGACCGTCTCAAGTTTTCAGATATACGGTAACTGTACTGAAACAGTTACACCCTTGAAATAGGGCTGCTCGATTATGCCAAAAATCATAATTGCTATTTATTTTGGTCAATAATGAGATCACGATTATTTAACACAATTACTCATTGACTTTGTAAATATCATGCATTTAGAAAGAACATTTTGTAGGCTACATTTTAAAGTTAAATGCATCAATCTTTTGCACTTTGAGAGCAAAATTAAGAGGCTAGATACATGAAGAAATTTGTGCTCTAGTAGACAATTTAATCATAAACACGATGGTTGTATAGATAGGAATGATGATGACACAGCAAAAAAGGCACACCCACAAAGCATGGTAAATAAAACAGGGTCTCTGGTTCAAGACAGGCCATGTGGGTTGCCGACATTGCTGCACTGAGCACCGTCCGCCTCACAGCGAGCACTAAGCGGCGAGGTCCTGGCGATGGGTGCTGTAAAGCACCATCTTCACCCCGGGCCTTTCCAAGCTGACCTACAGCCGGTCGCGGTGCACCACCACGGAGGAAATACGCCCCTCCGAGCGGGCCAAAATGCACCGCTGTAAAGGAAAGGGGTGCGCTGGATTTATAACTGCGAAACGTTGCGAAATGTTGATTATCTTGTTTTCATAATCTTTGGAAGCCAAAATCGTAATTGAAATTCGATTAATTGCACAGCCCTAAACTGAAAGACAAGTTCATTATCATGTCAGTGTTTCCAAAAAGTCAGGCAATAGTCTGAAGCCACATCATGTCAAGAATTCCACACGTACCCTAAGTCAAACACTGGTACTCAACATTAATCATAGCAATGATGAATAGATCCAATACACTGTGTCTCGGAGATTCTTCACATTGTGTGATACTGAAGTTCCACCAAGGGATTCATTTTCTAGTTCAAGGCATTGACTTTAGCAGTGCAGCTGTATACACCGTGTCAAAGGGAAATAACAACACTCTCTTTACTGCTTATATAATACTAATATTCCTGCATCTTTGTCCCACTCTCTCTCTCTCTCTCTCAGGCCCTGCTGTGCGCTACAATGCAGAGTTTAACAAAAGGATCCCAGTTACAGCATTAGGTGGCTCCTTAACCTAACTATTATTAATAATGGGGAGCTTATTTCCAAAATGTGATAGAATCCTTTTTGGGGATGTTTATAGTATCTAGAACATCCAGTTTGTAAATACTTTTGTTTAACTGCAGTACACATAATGTGATTTTGATTTGAATGGATATTTCTCACATGATGGCTATCTCATTTTGGAAAGATGCTTTTTAAACTGAGTGTCTTTTTTAGATTGCTGGGAACCGGATTCTCTCTCCTTCTTATCTTCATCAAATTTTCTCTTTTTTCAGTGGAGAGAAGGGCTGTACAATTATTTCTGCTTGCTCCTCTTCTTCTTGGACAAATCATATCTTTTTTCAATCACTCGATTTCATTAACATATTATTCTTCTTTGTGGTTGGTTTCTCTTGCAGGGGTCTGCGCTTTTTTGTTTTTCCCAGAATAACTCGCTAAACCCTCTGAACTTCTCTGCAGCAAAACAGAAACCCGATTCATGTCTATCATGGTGTATATTTGTATTAAGACCTTGAATATTAATGGAAAAAGTAAGATGATGTTGGGAGAACCATAGTAAACTTTTAGAGGCCTTCATTTCTCTCATGTTAAAGGGATAGTTTGGGTGTTTGAAGTGGGGTTGTATGAGGTACTTATCCATAGTCAGTGTATTACCTACATTAGATGATGGTCAGCACGCCCCCAGTTTGGAGAAACAGACAGGAGTACCGTCACGGGAGCAAAGCAATGTACTGCTGTGGACAGGGCCGGCAGCAAAATATTTTTTAACCACCTAAAAGAAAGGCCCACATAAAAAGATCATTATCAGTTTAAGTGTACGCTATATTTGGAATATTTTCACCGCTTTATCTTGCCATCAGACGACCCTTTCCGACTGAGAACTGAACTGAAAGTGAAACTTATCTATGCTCTCTTCAGAGTCAAAAACAGTATAGACAAGTTTCACTTTCAGTTCAGTTCCCCGTCCGAAAATACCCTAAATATAGGGTACACATCTTTTTGGGTGAGACTTTCTTTTACAGTAGGTGGCTAAAAATTCCTGCCGTCCCCATCCACAGCAGTACATTGCTTTGTGCCCTTGCTGGTACTCCCGTCTGTCTCCAAACTGGGGGTGTGCCGACCGTCATCTGCTGTTAGTAATACACTGACTATGGATAAGTACTCCATACAACCCCACTTCAAAACACTCAAACTATCCTTTTAATCTATTAATTTCATCATAATTAAATGAGGCTGATCCAGTTAATTTAGTATCACATTATTTAGTACTGCTACAATTCAAACTGCCCCCGTCTTCATCATCACTCATTTGTCTGCATTGTCATGCACTAAATGTTGTCTTTTCATCTTTGTACTTGTCTATCTTTGTCCTCCACCCCCTTTCCACCATTCCCTCCTACATCCTCCTCATCTCCCTTTTGTCGTCTTAACTTCTGTCTTTTCTGCGTCTCCCTGCTCCTCCCCACCATCTTCCTCCTACGTTATCGTTCCATTTTTGGCACGCTTGTTCAATCATTACTTCATGTTCAAACCCTAAATATCCAACTATCATTTTAAATCCTGATCCTGTAAAAAACATTACCATAATTTGAAAAAAAAAAAAAATCCCTCACCCTACCCTAAATCATACTCACCCTGAACCATTCCTTCATCCATACCCGACCCAACCATCTACCTGTCACAGACCTGCGTATGAAGGCCAGGCGAAGTAGCGCTCCCCCAAGCAGTTCGTTCCTCTGCCACATAGCAAGCCAATCAAATGATCGCCAAGGTACTGGGGAGGGAAAGAGGTGAAGTTGAATGCTACGGGCTCTACATTGATTAATCAGATTGCCATTTTAGCAGTGACCCAAAATACCCCTACAGTCTACAGTATTTCCTCCTTTTATTACAGCTCAATAAAAACAATTTGGTGTCTACAATATCAATTTCCTTAGTCCAAATGTTTCCTCCAAGTTTAATTCTCTGCATTTTCCTGCTATTTCCTCACTCATTAACTCTAGCTCGCTCCTATGCATGTTTTACAGCATAGCAGACAGATTTCAGAAACCATCCTTAGTTTTGTCTTTATTGAATACAGCACAGTTTTAATGCACTTTAAGTAGTTTAGGATTCTCTATGAGATCTCTTATTTGCTGGGTTTAATCTTACTTGAAAGTGTTTGTTTGCTTGTGTTTGTTATTTACCATGTACCTTTGTTTTTACACTTGGGTCTTATCTCTCAGGTTCCAACATGCACCACAGCAGCAGCAGCTCGTCGATGGCAGATGAAGCGACCCGCGGCGTGGCTGTGGAAAAACTAGAAACAATGAAGAAGTGGGGTCTCAACACTTACAAGGTATCTAAGCTTGTGGATTGTTGAGCTTCATGATAAAAAGCTACTTGATACAATAACAGAAGGGAACGTCATTGTGTTACTAGTGTCTCTGTGTGTCTTCCTTCATTGTTTCAGTGTACAAAGCAGATGATCTCGGAGCGTTTCGGTCGGGGTTCCCGGACTGTGGACCTGGAGCTGGAGGCCCAGATTGAGGTGCTGAGAGACACTAAAAGGAAATATGAGAGCGTGCTGCGATTGGCCAGAGCGCTGACCAACCACTTCTACAATATGGTGCAGACACAGCACGCGCTGGGTGACACTTTTGCTGACCTCAGTCAGAAATCTCCAGAGCTGCGGGTGAGGCCTCAAAATCTGTTCATGTAGCTCTTATGTCTTAAAGGTGTTATTGATAACATTTTTATGTAGACGAATATTCTTTTTAAATTTTAAATCTACAGAGCCTTTATAAAGGTGCTGAATGAAAGTATGTCTTTTTCTGAAGAAAAAAAAAATGATGATTGTGAATTTATCATTTTAAAAATGTTGGCCGGTCCAAAATGAATGTTTTGTTTATCTCTGTGGGAGATATCTGACGTTTGGTTCCCACTTCTAACAAGGCTTGTGAGCCAATAGTAAAACAACATTGGTATCACGTGGTATCTCTGGGTCGTCAGTTAGTGTGGAAAAAAATGGATAAATGGTTTAGATTGACTGTAAGAGTCTGGCAGCGACTTGATTGATCTGCAGCTTAAAAGTTAAATAATAGGTTTATATAGACAACATTGAAAAGCATTAATGCCATTCATGTTCTATTGTGTGCATCAATGCCTTGTCTTTACAGGATGAGTTTGGCTACAATGCAGAGACTCAGAAGTTGCTGTGTAAGAACGGGGAGACTCTACTTGGTGCCATTAACTTCTTTGTGTCCAGCATCAACACACTGGTCAACAAGACAATGGAGGACACCCTGATGACAATCAAGATGTATGAAAATGCCAGGTAAGGACATGCAGTATATTAATTATTCTTTTCATCTAAGCGACTGGATGGATATCATCACCAACCAACCAGAAATATTTATATTGTTTTGACGCACACTCTAATACCATTAAATGAATTGCCTGTATTGTAACAAAAAGAAATATTGCACATCTTAATACATTAATCTGACACTAAACTGCATTTCAAAAGTCCTTCAGGATTAATGAGAATAAGTGACATAAATAAAGAGCCTCTCAAACAAATATATTTATTATTACTACAACGAACAGACAGATCAGGTTTAGGCAGTGTTGGTGCGCTGTGTTTGTGCCAAGCCGATTGAATCCCCACACTGACCGAGTAAATTACTATATTCATTGAATGAAATGCAAGGAAATTGTCCCATCTCTATAACATGAGTATTCAATGCCCACAATGAACGCTTCTTTGTGAGTAGCTTATATACTGTATACCCTCTAGTGGTTCCCAACCTTTTTCCTTAAGGGACCCCTTTTCTGTCTTTGAGTAAACTGACGACCCTTGACTAAATTACATATTTTATTAGCCCAAATAGTGAACGCAATAACTGCAGGAAGTTTGTGTTAAACAGATGATTTGGATGAATTTTGAGCAGATTATTTCCTGTAAATATTGCATCAGAGATGAGTTTTCCTGTTATTTTTAATACAATTCTTTGTCAGTATTATATATTTTTTTATTCTAACATCATACATACGTAAAAGGCTTCTTTTTTGACAAATTCAGTGTTTTCTTCTTCCTGACACTTGGCCATTGTTCTATCAGCTTTTTAGCAGAGATGGAAGGCTCTGTGAATATAACTTGTGTTCAGGTCCTCACCATGCCCTTTTCCTGTTTATATCTTAAATAATAATACAAAGTTTAAAAATAACATGTTAATTTAGTTTTCTTCACAGAAATTAATAAAATCCTAAGATATCAGCCAACAATATGTTTAAAAAAAAATTGTCTTACACCCCTTAAAATCAAGAAGGGCTCCCGACCCCCTGTGAAGCTTTAGTGACCCCCAGCGGGGTCGGGACGGGACCCCCAGGTTGGGAACCAATAACCACCAATTTCTTAAAGCACCTGAACTTGTTTTTAATTTTAAACTTTTTTTCTATAATAGATCAGATTTGATTGACAGTCACCAAGCAACCTACCAACTGTCATCACATTTTTATTTAAATATTGCTATCTATGTATCATGTGGTTATAGGATATGTAGGATCCAATCTCTAACAGTAAAGAGGAACGTTTTATTTACTACTTTATTTTCTCTACTCCTGTTGTGAACAGACTGGAGTTTGATGCCTACCGGTCAGACCTGGAGGAACTGAGTCTGGGTCCGAAGGATGCTGTTGCCATGGCTCGCATAGATGCTGCTCAGCAACAGTACCAAGTCCAGAAGGACAAGTATGAACGCCTCCGCTCAGATGTCATCATTAAACTCAAGTTTCTGGAGGAGAATAAGGTTAGTGGGCAGCATCATCATCAGTCTTCAAAGTGAGAAAAGTTCATCCAGGTTTGACTCCATGTGTTGTCTTTGGCTCCCTTGTTTGTCTCTCTTGCTCAGGTGAAGGTGATGCATAAGCAGCTCCTTCTCTTCCATAACGCCATCTCGGCGTACTTTGCTGGCAACCAGCAGCAGCTGGAGCAGACGCTGAAGCAGTTCAACATAAAGTTGAGGCCTCCAGGGGCCGACAAGCCCTCCTGGTTAGAGGAGCAGTGAGAGGGTCTGCTGGACCTCCTGCAGCCTCCTTCTCGACCACCTCCACCTGTTACCTGTTGAAACCCCCAACTTACAGAGGACCACTACAGAGGGAAACCAATAATTAGGTGGATGAAGATATAAGACGAGCGTGTGGACAGACGAGGGAGGATTGGACTGATGGATTGCAGGGTATTATTGATGGCTAAATGCAGCAGGAAACCCAAGTGGCCAGTTTCATGAACAGTCAGGGGGCTTTTAGTGCCTCTTCCCAACTTCCTTTTTTCACTCTAACCTCGTCTTTGTGCTTCGTTCCCAGAGGTACTGTTCATCTCTCCTTTCCCTCTCTCCTATTTGACTCCTTCTATCTCAACACTATTTTGCTGTGTGAGCTTGTGTTAGTCATGTTCTTGGCCATTATTGTACTCCTCAAGTGCTCCCAGTGCTCTGAGTTAAACTTCAGCCCCACACCATCTTGGTAACAGAGACGGGCGACAAAAAAGGAAAAATGATGAAACACACTCGGATGTAACCAAACACTGCATCAGAACTCTTCCAGACCTTATCACTCTCCTCGTGTGCCTCCTTATTTATGAGCTAAATGGCCTGCAGGAAGAAAGATAAGTTCAGTAAAAAACTACACATGAAGTATGGTACACTGGAAAGGAATGTCCAGACATGTTAAATCAATGTACATTTCAAATTAAGTACTTTTGAAATAAATAGTATATGATTGTTTGTAGCTTGTAAAAAAAAAAAACACAATGCTGTGTTTAGTTTAGTTTTTGCTTAATTTGACTTTTTTTTATTTTGTAATTATTTCAGTTCTAGTCAGCTTGTATGTCATATGCTTCAGAGTGAAGGACAGTATAGTGTTTGGGCAATGTGTGCTGGTGTTTTAGACTGTAATTATCAGAAACGCTACAGATTTAAATTGTAACCTGAAAGTTGTTTGACTTTAACTCGAATATGCAACGATCATATAAGGAACACTGCCACAGCTTCCCAAGGTCATACTGGTTGGGCTCTTTACTAATTGTATTTTATTTACCCAAAGAAAATTGAGAGAGATGTTTACTGGACCCTTCCTGTTTTCATTGGTTGTTTAAGCAACATTGATTGATTCAATCTCACTGTGGACTCAGGAGGCTTCGAGGGACGGTTGAACTATGTAAGACGGGTATTAGGGCTGTCCCGAATACGATTTTTTGGGCTTTGAAGCTTCGGTGAGAAATATTTGAAGGTATTTGAAGCTTCGGCACAGTGCCGCTGCTGCACTACTGTACACACACGCAACTCTACACATAACAAACAGCGATATCCGTCTGAGAATAACTAATAATGTTGTGGGATTATGAGATTTATACTTTATTATTACATACAAAAAAACAAAAACGAAGAATTCGAATACTGATTTTGAGGTCGATTACCATGGCAACGGTCGAAGTATTCGGGTCAGCCCTAATGGGTATGTCAGTCAGTTAAGATCTTGAATTGATTTCAAGATTAATTAAAAAAACTTGAATGGATTCACTCCATTATTTAATTGTTTAACGGACTGTATTTAAAAGGAATTCATTACATTTTGTTTGTTTTCACATTGATACATTGAAATGTGTTTTGTCTCAAAGGTACAGTGTGTAGGATTTGGTGGCATCTAGAGGTGTGGTTGCAGATTGCAACCAACTGAGTACCCCTCCGCTCGCTCCTCCCTTTCTAAGACTGCGGTAACGTGAGCCGTCGAGTGCAAAATTGTGGTAACGCCGTTCGCCTAGCTCAGAGGCCATCCTTATGGTACATGTCCACAGGGGCTTTTTTATAGCAAGGGATCGCCTCACTTCCCAGCATTGGAAGCTTGATGTGCTGCCACTAGACACAAGGCACTCGGCACCCAATTGGACGTGCGTTTTCCCTTGTGGGCTGCTGCTCCCAGCTTTCAACTGACCTGACCGGAACTGACATGGCGGCTCGTTTGGAAACTTTCTTCTCTTATATCACGAAAATAGTTCACTGAAATGTGTTTCCGAATACATTTGAGGCAAGAAATAAGTATATAAGTAACATACAGTTGCTGAATCTGTCTTTATTTTGAATCGACAGGGGTTAGTTTAAAAGCTTCTAGGGAGTTTCCAGAAGTAGCGAGTCGCGTCGGACGCCCGTGATTTGCATAAAATAGCCTAGACCTCAACTTTATGCAAATGGGGAGCGGGCAACGTGATGGTCCGTCTCTCGAATCGCGCCGCCACGCTGCCTGGATTGCATTGCACGGCTGCTTACTTAGACAATGAATGGGAAGCGTGGAAACGACGGAGGCTGTGGACACGAACCATTATCATAATAACGCTACTTTAGGAGCAATGGAAGTCAGACAGCGGCTGGCGGTACAACGGTTTTGCACTCGGTGGCTCACGTTAGAGCCGGTGTTTGGTTTGCCGGGGCTACTGTAGAAACACGGTGGACTCTGTGAAGAGGATCTGCTCCCTATGTAGACATGAAGGGCTCATTCTACGCTAATGAAAACATAGTTATAAATATTATCTTCCATTTCTGCTAATAGATCCCCCGAAGTGTTACACACTGTTCCTTTAAATTTGTTTGTTTAAAGTTTTGTTTTTTAAGTTAACATGTACATTGACATCTGATCTAGAGTCATATCTTTCAGTCTCCCTAAAGCAGAATATATTTGTCTATGGTAACTTTCTTCACACTGAAGATCACTGTAGCCGTCTAATATTACTAATGCTAATATTTCAACATTTAATCTTGTAAATTAGTATTTGGGTAATGGGATAACACTGATGATTCATCATTTGTTCCTTTAACTGAAACGTCATCTTAGTATAACGGTAGTAAACAATCATCAATTGTTGACAATTAAGAGGTTAAACCACAAAATATGGACATGGTACTACATATGTAGTGTTGAACTTGTATGCATCACTGTATTTATTATGTTCATTGTGTGTATGTTAATCTGTTGGAATCAACATATTTGTACCCTGAAATGTCTGGTTTGCAGATGACACTCCAAAAAATGTTTCTAAACTAACTGATCGATAGTGGTTTAGTTTCCCAGTGTGAAGTTCAAATGAAGATAATCCGGTGTAATGAATGTTTTATCATCGCTGAATTGAACTCAAGATCAGTTAATGGGTTAGTCCTCCACCTTCTCGTCTCCTCTGTATTTGCATGGCAGGCAGCGATCCAAAGTGCAGCTGCAGATATGTGTGGACGCACTGATGCTCTACTCTTGGCCGTCTGCACGCCAGCTCGCATGGACTGGCATAACACCATGCTTACGGTTGTTGATTTAAATCTTCAAACTGGCTGAAGCGGGACCCAGAATTTGGGTTTCCTTTTAAATGCTGCACAACTTAAGGACAATTATGAAAGGAAGTGGATTTGTTTTTTTGATGAAAAGAAAGGCTTTTCTGAACTCGTATGTGTCAGTGTGTCAAATGGGTGTTTTTATTCTCGCTGAAAGAGTCTCTCAGTAAGACCTCAGCCTCACTTGCGGTTAAAATTGCAGTTTCACTGGTCTGTTTGACCGTCACACAGCAATATTAACAAAATGTGACTCCTCTTTTTCCAAACCTGCCCCTTTGAAATTCCTAAACCCCCAACACCAAAATGAATGGCAATAGGTTTATTTTTGTTCCGTAGTTGTGAAACTTCCAGTAAATTGAAAAGCGTGACAAACATTTAAAGTCGCTCTTACTAGCAGTCTTTAGATTGTTTGCCGAGAGAGAACCAAGATTTATAAAATGAGATATTTTATTTGTGTACAATCAATATTTTCTAGGCTGAGCTGGTGTATTGTACTGTATGAATGATTGCACATAATGGTATTTAAGATGATAAATGAAGTCGTGTCATGGATTGATGTGATTCTCTGCCTTCATTCCTCACTCAGACCTGAACAGTCCCACCCCACCCCGAGGGAACAAAATTAAAAGTACACATTTTCAAATGCTCTGGCTGTATTTTCTGTTTCACCTCATTTATATTGCACGCTGGCCCAGTGTGTTTTCTGTTGCATGCAAACAGAGAAGCAAGCATCTGGATTCAGTCAAATAATACATTAATCTGGTGATTACAATTGTACAGAGCTCTTTAAGAAGTAATCTTGATCAATCATCGTTTATCAAGTTTCTCTCCTGTAATTAAACTCTCCTGTTTGATTATTGAGACAACTGGAACCTTAACAATAGTGTCTCCTCTCCAATATCGCTAATTCATCTCTGAATCAGCTCTCTTCTGACACCTGAGTACCAGCAGTTCACACACAAGTTGCAATTATTTTTTACATATTAGTGTCAATTTCAGAAGCACTATTTTGTTTTTGTTTTCTTCACATTGCAGTTTTTTTTTTTTTTACATCTGTCTGTTACTGTATGAACAATGACACACAGTATATAGAAGTGTGTGTGTATATACAGTATATACTGTATATTAAGGCTCTCAAAGTTAATGCGTTAATAACACGTTAACGCAAATTTGTTTTAACACATTAACACAACTTGCAATTTTTAGGTTATATCAGGCTAAGTTTTAAAGCTGAAGAGTGAAGATACTGGTATCATATAAAACTAGAAAAACCTAAGGAATCCACTGGTACCAACCATGTCATACTAGCTTGTCACGAAGGAGGCTAAATAACTCTCCAAACAGAGGCTAAATTTTGGTGAGGAAAAACTGGCGTGGCCATTTTCAAAGGGGTCCCTTGACCTCTGACCTCAAGATATGTGAATGAAAATGGGTTCTATGCCCACTTTATGATAATCACATGCAGTTTTGGAGCAAGTCATAGTCAAGTCAGCACACTGACACACTGACAGCTGTTGTTGCCTGTTGGGCTTCAGTTTGCCATGTTTTAATTGGAGCATATTTTTTATACTAAATGCAGTACCTGTGAGGGTTTCTGGACAATATTTGTCATTGTATTGTGTTGGTAATTGATTTCCAATAATAAATGTATACATACATTTGCAGAAAGCCAGCATATTTGCCCACTCCCATGATAAAAGTATTAAATACTTGACAAATCTCCCTTTAAGGTACATTTTGAACAGATGAAAATATTTTAATCGATTGACAGCCCTAATATGTATATATTTGTGTCTATATATGTATATATGTGTGTGTGTGTGTGTGTGTATGTGTGTGTTTATATACTGTATACTGTATATGTATGTATATATAGGCTATACATATACTGTCTACATATATAAGAGATAGAGAGATAGAAAGCAGATGGTAGTATTAGTATGCTTATATAATAGGCTACCATACTCAGCTTAACCTGCCTTTGTTAAAGTTTTGAATTAGAACTTGGAGATTAGAAGATATGTAGAGCATGTACATGCATTCATATTTATATATTATATATACATTTATATAGAATTAGTTTTGCTATACATTTATAGATAGATAGATAGATAGATAGATAGATAGATAGTAACTTTATTGATCCCGAGGGAAATTCAAGTTTCCAGCCTCACAGTTCCGTAGTGCAAAACATGTTAGTAAAAAGGCAGTAAAAAAGTTACCAGATATAAAAATATAAGGAGATGAAGAAAACTGTTAAGACTGAATATAGTGCAGGGTAACAGCTGTGATACACGACTATTAAAAAAGTGAATATAGTGCAGAAGAGACTGTTAAAAATGAGTATAGTGCAGGGTAACTCCAGTAGCTTAGTCTATGAAAGTGCACTGTGCATTATTATCTGTCCTGCACATACATATATTATATATATATCAAACATATATTATTATTATTATTATTATTATTATTATTATTATTATTATTAATAATAATAATAATAATAAATAATAATAGGCTACTATACTCAGCTCTACATACCTTTGTTAAAGTTTTAAATTAGAATTCGGCAACCAAATAAAGATATGAAGAGCATTTATTTCATGGTTTATTTAATAGGGACCAATACAATGTACATAGACAACTTAAAAACAGCTATCTGATGCCAGTATCATAGTGCTTGTAGCGGATGCTAATTTGCAACACCTGTCCCTAGAACAGCATGTACATACATTCATATTTATATATTATTTATATGGAATTATGTTGTGTTAATATTAGAGGCGGTTTGATCCTTGTTGATCATCTGGTGGATTAGTGATAACCCATCATTCATTCTCCTCACCTCTTCCTAAAGGGGCGTTACCGTACCTGGAAGCTAACTTGACTGTGATTGGTGGAGGCGCGTCCTGCACCTGTGACTGCTGTCTGTGAGACACACTGACTGACTGTAGGAGGCTCGTCTGCATGAACACGAGGCGAGATCACACTGAGGATTCACATGACAGCTAGCACGGTGAGTAAAATACATCTGTAACGGTGCTTTGGTGAAACTTCAACGTCTATTAAAGAGCCACCGTACGTTGTATTTTGTATGGTGGATGATTTTTCTGTAAGGATGTGAGCCCTTAATTGTATGCAAAGAAATGACAGCGGAATTCCGTTAAGAAATTGACAAATTAATGATGCCTTATTTGTTGGAAACGCACAGACATGTTTTCACATGTTTTAACAACACTTTCAGAGTCACTTGTGTCCACTTTTATATTCGGCATACAAATATCCCACCAAATAGGATATGTTTCAGTAGAATTTGATTGATTTTAGTTGGTTAGCCTCTTACTTTCAACAGCTTTACCTCCTCTGAGATGAGCAGCGGATATGGCAGCAAGCCGTTGTAGAAACATATTTTGAAGTACATTGTTTATATGTGAATATATTGTTTCATGGATGACATGTAAGCCGAATACACCACTGGGCTCTTATTAGTAATATAAGGTATAATTCAAGTTATGTGAGGCATTAATCTTTGTTGTGAAGAAGGAAGAATTAAAAAGTGCGATTTTATCAATGACGTTTGGCAAATGGAAGAATTCAGGGGATGACATTATTTATGGAGCAAATGTTATGCTATATTGTTTAGTTCAAGGAAGAGAAGTAGAAGGTAGAATAATAATGAAATCTGTGATTGAGGAAGTGATGGCACAATGTTTACAAACTACAGTGTCTGCCTTTGGATATAACCATTTCACAGGTTACTCACAATAACTGAAACTAAAAGAAATGTAACTCATAGAGGCTATTCTTTGATTAAATATTTAAGTTGTTGGATTTTTGACTAAGAAATTAAAGCATTTTGCTAAAATGACATAGGCTCTGGCCTTTGGGCAGCCTGTCAACAAAGTAGCAAATTCAGAAATGGAACTGAAATATGATATGTATTTTGTTGATACATATTTTCATGTTCCAAACTAATCCACTTTTTTGTCTAAAATATTGCATTTCTTATGTATATTTCTATATCTCCTCAGATCTGAGTGTCTAACAGCAGGATACTTCCTCCTCCCATCATCTTTGGACTTGAGAGATGCAGATGGAGGGAGTGCTGATTTTAAAATCTGCCTCTCCTCCCAACTGTTCCTCTCAAAACTCCTCTCCTCCTCTTTCACCGGACGCTCAGGAAGATTCACATCTCCAGTCATCTCCTCCTGTGCCTCCTCCCATGTGTGTTACGGCTGTACCACCAGCACCAGCACCAGCACCACCACCACCACCACCACCTCCTCCTCCTCCTCCTCCTCCTCCTCCGCCTTCGTTTGGGTCTCATAATGTCCAGCGACGTTCCATGAAGAAGCTGAACTGGGACACCATCCCCAGCCAGCGTGTCCTGGGCAAATTGAATGTGTGGACGTCTAAGCGCCCTCAGAGGGACCTCGTGCTGGACATCCCGAGCATGGAGGAGTTGTTCAGTCATGCAGAAAAACGGGGCTCACTGCGCAACTCAAGGGTTATGGGTCTGAACACCTGTAATGGCGTGGACCTCTTTCCACAGGAGCCTCAGGTAAACAGCTATAGGGTTGCACTTGAACACTAATATGACAAAGGTTGATTTCCAGTAACTGATGCAGAGCATCCTGAGTTTTTATGGGTGTAGGGAAGTAATGAACAGACAAATAGGAACTGATTTTTAAAAGTTCAACACTAATCATGTCCTCAATGAGGAACTGCTATAGTAAAACTATGTTTGGGAGTGTTTTTGCTTCCTCAAAGATTATGTGAAATATAATGTTAAGTGTAGATTTGTCCTCTCATCTGAATATGGCTGTACACAGGCGAAACCTTTTTTTTTTATTTAATGATTTTGTTCCTTTTCTCTTTAGGTCACGATCCTTGACTCCAAAAAGAGCATGAATATTGGGATCTTCCTGAGATATTTCAAGAGGTAAGGTATTGCTGAATTTCAATCTGAAAGAAGAAAATTAGTATGATTTAGTGAATGAACCCACGAAATGCAAACAGAACCAAAGGAACTTCAAATGGAAGATGTGCAGTAAGCAGCAAGTCCGAGCAGGGTGCTTTCATGTCAAACACAGTCAGGAAAAAACGTCTCTTGACACTTTAGTCACTTCCACTGCCGCTAATCATTACCCAGCCAGCAGGCTCTTTATCTCAGCGGACCATATTCAAATGAATGGAAATGCCTTTTTAAAAGTCATTTGAGGGCGTTCAGTATCAACATAGAGAACAATTATGACTCACTTTATTAACACTTAAATGATAGGAAAGACTAGTGCTGACCCAGTGGGTGAGGCTGAGCAGAGAGGGGGAAAAGGGAGGATACACCCAGCTGCCATGTTGGATTACTAGTGTAATGTAACTGCATATATAATTCTTTCCATGTAGTTGTTTCCTTATAAAATACAGTTTCTAGTGTAGCAACAGGGACATAATTGCTTGTTGAGTCCCTACTTACCCACTAACACGGCCAGTTGCGCTCGTTGGGGCCCTCGGGGCAGTGATGGGCTAGTGTTTCCTTTTGCCCCCACAGTTTTGCCTCTTAGATTATGGCTGGATTATTTAAAGTTAGAGGGTCAAGTTCCCAGAGTCTAATGCTTTTGGATGTGGAAAATACAGAGAGATTTTGTGAATTGTTGCGATAGAACTGTGACAGGTGAATTTCAGCATGCATTATGTATTGTATGTAAGTATGTAGCATTGGTTTCAGAATGAAGTCAGAGGTTCTTAAAGGGCAACTTCAGTATTTTTCAACCTGGACCCTATTTTCCCATGTTTTTTGTGTCTAAGTGACTAATAGGAACAACAATTTCTGAATTTGGTCCAGTATTGAGGGATAACGCTGCAACCGGCATATGCAAAACGGGCTGCTAAGGCATGTGAGCAATGTAATGTAATGTTTTTATGCCACTGACCGGCTCAGATTGTTATTATAAGTGTCTGACAACATTCTGGAAAGGACCCCTACAGAGAAATGAAACATTTTTCTTACCTTTCACTCTGGTCCGTTTGTTATTGTGTCCAAGTCCCTCTCAAGGAGTAGTGTCATTAGGAAATCTGAATATCCGTATGTTCTGGCTCAAATAAATACAGGCGGCCATCGAATTCAAAGACCTCATCCACGTTGTCGAAATCATCTAAATATTCACCCATGACATTGAAAATCTTTTAGATAACACTAAGCTACGCTTTCTGTACTCCAACACAACAAACTCTGGATGTATTCCACTATTCCACCATTGTCTTCCGGCAACACGTCACCTCACTAGATTTCAGAATGAGAGTTCTCCTTGAGCGAGACTCTTTCCATAATGTCAGACACTTATACTAACAATCAGAGCCTGTCATGGAAAAAACAAGCACTTTTAGTGGACGTAAATGACGGTGCCAGCTTGCCCCAATAGCATCATATTGCAGCCTCTGAGCAGCTGCCGTCTACAGTGTTCTCCCTCAATACTGGACCTATTTCAGAAGTTGTTGTCCCTGTTAGTCATTTAGACATAAAAACATGGGAAAATAGGGTCTAGGTTGAAAAGTACTGAAGTTACCCTTTAATAGAATAAATGTAAAAATTAAAAATTTAAATAATGCTATTTCTTGCATTGATATGCATTTATATCAACCTAGCAAATAACATAATTATGATCAAGTTAGAGATCATGCTTTTCATGATAATGGAAGTACAACAAAAAATGCACATGCTGTGTAAATTGCTGTTTTATTAATGCACAAAGCCTATTTGATATCCTATTTAGATCCCTTGATACTTGATGAATAAATAATGTATTTACATTTTTTACCATTTACCAACCATTGTGCTTTTTTGATGTTCAAATTTTAGAGATTCATTTAGTTTTTGACATCCAAATTGTAATTCTACAAAGTTTAGTTACTTTAAATTACCTAAACATGTAAACTGTTTATGTAGTCTTCAGCAACTGGAGCCAGTTTCTGTCTGAACCTCATCAATATGATGTCACTTTCACTCAGCCCTCACTTTGAATATCAGATGAACCATCAATGTGTGTCAACAGCTGGTGTCTGCTTTAGCCTGTTAGTCTAATTCAAATTGCGTCTGCTTCCGTGTGGTAGTGACGAAAATGCACCTGGTGACGCTATTTGAAAGCATTTGCTGGACAATTGAAAATACTTGTTTTAATGTGAAGTGCTAGTAGAGATATGGGTGATTTTGTAGTCGTGGTGTTCGCAGAGGTCACCCGGGAAGCCGCAACATCCAATATCTGACAGTCGGCCGCTGGCCAACAACTTTTTGAATTAGCTACTAAATTAACATTATTATTTTCATGACAGCAATGTTAGGTCATTGTTTGTCTTCAGGGTTTGACCTGGTGACTGATGTTCTGTGTAGAAGCCTCCTCTCTAGTCTTACTGTACATGCACTGTAGAGGTTTCCCACCACTTCAATGCAACACCTCAAGGGCTTACTCACATCAGGCAGTGGTCTGCACCAGCAACTTAAAATAGAAAACATAAAGCAGAGCATGGAGCTCATGTGATGGACAACCTCACTCAAGCAGGTTTTAGGTCTCTGTAATTTGTGACTAATCATGTTTGATGAGTCCTGTTGATTATGGCAGGACTTGACAGTTTTTTACAAATGCTAACAAGCGTTTACCTATACTTAAGATTTTAACAACGCACCTACATCACACAATTAGCCAAATAGTTGATTAAAGCTGAGTTCCACCTGCAAATAATAGACAATATGAAAGCCATCGTTTTTTATAATTAGGTTTCCTTTTACTGTAAACCACTAAAGTTTTTTGGGTTGAGTATTGAATGTGTGCATTTCTGGCAACATACTATCTAAAAGTGAATGAATCATCTTTACTTTATACAATGTACAAAAATGCAGTCCTGGTCTAATATATACAATCTTCAGCATTTGGCCACATATTGTCGTCCACCTCAAATCTTATGTTGTCTCTTGCTATGTACCTCGCATAGAAACACTTGGCATGCCTTATCCACCCCTGGCACTCTATTTTACACAACTTACAGTAATGTGCTATAATCAGCTGTTTTAATGTAGTGTTTGAGCTGCTGTTGTTGCAGAAGTAGAGGCTCTTTACCATATTTATGGTTTTGAGCATTCAGACGGATGTTGCGCTGATTATGTTTAGAGTTTTGAAAATATGACTACAGATTGGACAAAAGGATGTAAAAAAAACTGTAATGCATCACAAGTGCTGTTTTTGTTACTGTAGTCTTTTGTCTCCCTCTGCAGGCCGGTGACAGAAATGGTGCAGGACATTCGTCAAGTGAACTGGCTCAGATTTGGGACAGGCAAACTGATAGAGCTTTGTAAACTGCTGCCAGAAGAAAGGGAGGTAACAACCGCTCCACTCGCCCCTTCTCATCTTTCCACTTTGGTCCTATATTGCATAAAATGAGCCTAATGAACATTAATTGTCTTGGAATAAAAACTACAGTAAGGCCAGGTATCATCCTGAGATTTGATATCACATTTTCCTCTATTTGAAAGAATAAAAAATATTGACCTAAAGTTCATCATTTACCTTCATTATTAAAGACCTACCTTGGACTTGGTCTTGACTCGTGGAACATGCAAACCACGGAGGCACTCCTCAAATTGATCTGAAAGAGCCACATTCCCACAAAAACACCCACAGAAAACAAATAAAGATTCCTCTTCATTCACCTCTTGTATTGCCACATACAGTGGCAATAGTAGTAGATGTGTGTATGTATAAGTGTACCATGAGAAATGTGTTGATAAATAATCAAAAGGCATTGCAGAGGTGAATTTTATGTGTGGAAATTGTCCTTTGTTTTCTATGAGCACATCATTATCACAGTAATGATGTTAATAAACAAATCAGACAAAGCCCAGGCAATTTAGTGATGTACCCGCAGTTGTGGTCTTTACCGGTCTTGAAATAAAATCCCTCGTTGTCTGAGGCCGAGTAAAAATGCGGTAGATTCCGAGACGAGACCAGGACCTTCAAAAAGTGGCCTTGAGACCGAACTCGAGGACTACAACACTGCTGATTAAATACCTGATACATACGCACTCCAATTCCCTTTTTCTCAAATTTAATCTCGTAATTTATGTAAGAGGGAATGAATGAAGAAAACCTGTCATCCTTGTTTGTTGAATCAAACTTGTGTGTGTGCACAGGTGAAGCAGCTGCTGTCATTCAGTGGGAACCTCTCTGTGTTACCTGAGGCCGACCAGTTCATGGTGCAGCTGGTCAAAGTGCCGGGGTGAGTCTTCCAAAAACATTTTTTTTAAATGTTTTGGCGTAACCCAAAACATTTATGACATGTTTGATTGCATGTTAGTTCAAGAAATGTTCTTTGCAATGTCAAGCCAACTAACAAATGAGTGAAAAATTTGCAACATAAAAGAAAACAAAAGAATATTTGTTGAAAGGCTGACGGTGAAAAAATGTATAGTACTGTTTTTTTGGTTGTATTATTTTTATAATCCTACCACACAGACTTTACTTACAATACATCAAAACGGGTGTTCATTGAGGACACCTGTGTTATTATTTCTAGTGATTTGTTGTTCAATTTGAAAATTTCGCCTCATCCAGAGGTCTCTTGACTTAACAACAGGTAATAAAACTGATAATGCAGTAACTAAGTAGCAGTTTTGTTAACAGGCATAAGACGATATGAAAATGTCATGTCACTTGTTACAACCCTGTAGATGTCTAGGGATAAGGAAGCAACAAGTCTGCCAATGTAGTCGGGCAAACACTGCCATTTATTGTTTAGCGCACGGTTTTATCACAAAAGTACAAAACTTTGAGCTTCTGCTGCTCCAAAGTACAAAAACATAAAGAAGTTAAGAGGCGTGGAACAAAGGAAGGGCTACTGGTGGTGCCAAACCATAAAACAAACAAAACCAAACACGCTTCCTAACCCAGCTATAAACCTCCTACTTACCTACAGCCAACAACGGCCGAAAGAAACGAAAACAAAAACCTACCTGAAAATACATTTATACAGCCACCCATAAACCTAGTGTGGAGATAGACAATAAAAACACTACATGTAGTGCAAACTATTGTACGGGTATTATTATATTATCCTGGCCAAAATAATTTAGATTCACAATATTATCCTGATTATCATCAAATGTGCTTAAAACTCGTAAAATGGCACTAAAATATACTGGAATCACTTGACCTTACATTTAGTTAAGAAACAGTTATTTTTATTGCATCACAGATAGGATACACATCTATTTTTAGGGAACATCCTTCTTTAGTGAAGAACAAACAAACAATCTTAAATAAGGTAATTATAAATCATAAGGTCCCCCTGCATAAATAAAGGATGAATATGTTTTTTTGAAATAGCAACATTGTGTGAGCTTGTTTTTTCTTACATGATAATTCAAAATCAGGCTCTATTTTCCACTTCTCTACCATGATGGTGAGCAAGACGGCTTTTTCAAGTCACTCGTGAGGAGATTCACGATTATCCCGATAATGGAAATGAAAATATTGGATTAACATATTGTGAGTGTTTTTATCTCGATAAAGTCTTTTATCGTCCCAACCCTATTTGTTATTGTGTTTGGCCTTTTAGTTATGAGGAACGGCTGAAAACGATGGTGCTGAGGGAGGAATTCTTCCCTCTCATGGAGGAGGTGAAGAACTCTGTTGCTGTCATGACCAAAGCAGCTAATGGTAATATTTCACACACACATCCACCAAAGCTGCTAACAATCCCAACTTGGATATGTGTTTGACACAGCCCAGTTCTCATTAGAGGTTTATATTAATGTTCTTTATCTCCATCTCTTTCTCTTCTCACCCCTCAGAGCTGTTGGACTGTGATGACCTCCACTCGGTCATTCGGCTGGTATTAAAAGCTGGGAATTACATGAACGCTGTTGGTATTTTTCTTTAAGAATTATGCTTTTATTACTTATTGTATTCAATCTGATGCATTTAAGCTGCCCTTTGTGCCTTTTATTCAGCATTTATGACACTGATGAATGGACCATTCAACTGATTTATTATTCAGGGTGGTTACAGCACCAGTGCCAATGCCATTGGCTTCAGGATGACCTCTTTGCTCAAGCTGGCCGACACCAAGGCCAACAAGCCTGGCATGAACCTCATGCACTTCGTTGCCAAGGTGAGGAGGAGCCCTGGGATGGATGGATGGATGGACGGATGAAGAACATATCTGTGAAATCATGAAAACCTAAACAGTTATGTAACTGATTTATTCTCCTGCTCCATCTTTTTTACTCACTATTGCTCTATACCTCTTTTATCTTCCACCCACAGCAAGCAGAGGACATCGATGCCGAGCTGCTGACTTTTCACACCCAGCTTGAACACATCGGGATGGGATCGAGGTGGCTATAATGAGTATACTGACAATCTGTTTGGTGATTTACCTGAGCATGTAGCTTCAAATGTTGTCATATCTGTTTCAATCTGATACTGTATCTTGTTGGTATGTTGCACAATTTTGTATTATGTCAATATGTAACTGTCGCCTGCCAATACAGGATTTGTAAAGAGGAGGTCATCACAGACTTTGAGAGGGAAGTCAAGAAGGTCAAGGAAGTGAAATTGTACAGCAGCAGACAGCCTGGCCTCTTACAACAAATGGAGACATTTTTCCTGGTAAAGTTTCCCCTCGTTGTTTGACCTTTTTATTGTGCAAAAGCACCAACTGAGCTTGTGAATACTTCAGTCAGTCTACACTCTGATTTTTCTGCTTTAAACCCGTTTTATGTTTTCATTCCTCAGAGGGCTGAGGCCAAGCTGGCAGATGTGGAGTCGTCTCTTCAGGAGCTAAAGGCCCTGAGCGACGACGTCGCCGAGTACTTCTGTGAAGACCCGGCTACCTTCAAACTGGAGGAGTGCTGCTCCATCTTTAATTCCTTTTTCAAGCGGTTTGAAACTGCTGTACAGGTAAGAATAGAAAGAATTTACATTAATACTTACGTGCTATGGAATAAACCGCATCACAGGGAAAAATTATGCTATTGCTTTGTATTGAAGGGGCACTTTAAAGGAAGCTTTAAGGGTTTAATGTTGAGTACTTTTAAAGCTGCAGTGGGTAGAATTGGAGCAGATATGATTAAAAAAGTTATTTTTATAAAATGGTCACTATATCCTGACAGTAGTGCATGAGGCAGGTAATCTGGGGAAAAAATCATATGCCCCTGTGTCCTCCGGTGCTCCTAATGGCATCTGCAAGATTTCACAGACCGGAGGAAAACAACCAATCAGAGCCAAGCTGGAGCCTGCCGTCTCCAAACAGCTGTCAATCACTCACAAACTCTGATCAAACGGTCGAACTAGGCGGCGCTGATCAAATATGAATCAATATTCTGTTACTGTAATGCCTATTCCTCGCCTCAATTGTTTTCAGAAACATCTTGTAGTGTACTGTTTAGCTGTAAAATGAGAAAGTTTGTGACCTGGCAGCCGTGTTGAGAACAATTGGGGAAATACCAAGCACCGCCCACCAACCGGAGCAAAAGTTCTCATTTTACAGCTAAACAGTACACTACAAGATGTTTCTGAAAACATTTAAGGAGAGAAATAGATATTACAGTAACAGAATATTGATTCTTATTTGAACAGCGCTGCCTAGTTTGACCGTTTGATCGGAGTTTGCGAGTTTCCACCGTTGAACAGACAGCCAATAGGAACGCTCTCTCTCTGAAATGACCTGTGATTGGCCAAAGTCTCCCGTGACAGGATAGACTTTTTAAAGCCTGAAAACAGAGCCATGAAGCGGTGCATAAGTCTAGTTTTCTCTCAGAACGCTTGAATTACAATATGCTGAAAGGCTATGGGATTTTTGCCCAGTGATGCCAAAAACATTCTGCCACTTTAATTTTGACAAGTGCTGTCCTCCTGTCCCCTTGTGTCATTAGTGTTGTATCTTACTTGAATATATTCTCCCTTGACACGGCTGTAGGAGAACCGAGAGCGAGAGGCAGCAGAGCAGAGGCGCAAGCGGAAGGAGAGTGTGCGTCTTTCAACCAATAGTGTGCGTCTTTCAACCAATAGTGTGTGTCTTTCAACCAAACGCCGCTCCACAGTGTCTTGCCCGCGACGTGAGCACGACCAGGACTCCTCAAGCTTGGAGTCGGCCTTACACAGCTTTCTCTCCTCCGTTCCAGACGGATTGGTCAGATGCAAGAAGAACATACTGCCCACAATCAAAGGATCCCCGTCCGAGCGCAGCTCTCAGGCCGTTCCATCTGAAGGAATAAGTTCGGCTTCGCCCCGTACTAGACAAGAGAGACCCGAGAAGAAACATCCCAAACCGCAGAAAGAGGACGGGATAACAGCAGAAGTAGAAGAAGCTGAGACGATGCGTGTGATAACTCGGAAGGTGCTTCGCTACCAAAACAGCAAAAGCAGCCTCGATGGGGACAGAGATTCAAGCACTCCTCGTCGGTCAGAGAGGGCACAAGACGCACCAGCTACGCCAAGCACACCTCGGCCTAGAACCAGAGACTTCTTCTTTGCCAACAATGGGGGTGAGAGGGGCTCCCCGTGGACTATCGTGAGCCCTTTCACTTGCTCCCAAAGAAACATCTCCCACCAAAACAGACAATCACACCAACTCAGGCCGTCCTCAATGCCGGTTGGAGATGACTTTGATGATGGAGTCTGGGAGAGTGGCAGAGGCAATAATTATCTCCCCAATTCCTCCAGTCGGGACAATCCAACCTCTCCATCTGGGGGATCTTCGTCTCTTCCCGAGTGCCCCAGTCACACAGCTGTGTCCAAGGGTCCGTTCCTCAGGTCTGTCTCCATGGACGAAACCAGGCGATCTCCAACGTCTGTCTTCCGGCTGGGAGACTTGTTCCAGAGAAGCACGTCTCAAAGGTCATACTCGTCTGGATCAAGGAGAGAAGAAGGAGCAGGAGTCAGGGAGAGGAAGACGGGGAATCACGTAGACGGTCAAGCGAGCAGCTCTGGGTTCATTTCCTTCTTCAGACGCATTGGAGGCAGAAGTAAGCTTGGTGATGTGGAGGAACAACACTTCAAAAGATCTAATACTTAATTTAAAAATTGTATTTAGACACAAACTTTGTCTATTTTTTGTGTGTGTTTTAATAGTTAAAATTTGTTTGTCTTTTTTCATTGTTTTTTTTTATCTTTCATTCGACCCAAGGCAAATGGGGACTTGCTTTGAACTGTGAAGGTTTTGATTTTGTGGGAGTCAAACCACGTTCAAAAATCTATTCTTTCTTTTGTGTCTTTTTGTGCGCAATAAAGGGTGTTATTCAACTCTTTTAATTTTACTTGTATGCACTCAGCAACATTTATTATTTATTGCTTTTTAAGGTTTAAATGTCTCCTCTTCCAAACCTTTTTTATGAAATCCTTGAAAGTCTGGCGGGTGCTAATGTCTCCTTAGTGACGCCTGCTCAGTTTCCAGTTCTTGCCTTTCACTTCATCTATTATTTCTTCTCTCCATGAGTCTGGCTGGAAGGCAGTTGTTCAGGTAGCAAAGGGAGACTTGTTTTAACTTTTAGGCTTTTAACACTTGTAGGATTTCCCTTTAATGTCCTCATTAAGAAAAAAGCAATGGATTTTTTTTTTCTTTTTGCATTTATTATTTCCTTGGGTTAATTATAACAACAATCAATGTTTTTTTTGGTTTTTTTAACAGACCACTTTTTAAAAAAAAATATAGGCCTCTACTAAACGGTTGAGATGACACTTCATGGTAAAAGAAAAATACTGTTATCATGCAGAAGTAGGTTAATATACCAGCATATGTCAATTTGTTAATATGGAATTAGTAGTATTACCAATACTAGTATTATTTCCATGTATTTATTCTAGATTTTTACCATATTTACAGTAGGCTACTTTGAAAACATCTCAGAAATGGTGAAAAGTCATACTGATATTATTTTTTTTTAAATCAAATATATAATGGAATAACATTAAATATATGACATTAACAACAGTTAATGTTACGTTTTTTATTTCATAGAAATTGTAAATTTATTATCTTAAAATAACTACTTTTACCAGTACATGACAATTCAACAGTTTGGTAGAGTCTGTAAAAAATCACTTATTCAATTATTTCTGTATATACAGTATATAATATAAAATGGAATACCATTCAATTTGTTTTATTTCGTTGAAAATAGTACATTTTAATTACATCAACTCAACCGTTTTGTAGAGCATGTTTTCAGGAAATTATTTTCCCCTTATTAGACTTTTTATTTTAGTAACAAGGTACATAATTCTGTTCAGTAAGACGTCTGAGACTATATGTCAAAAGAATATGCCTACCGTTGAAAACCTTAAACCTTAAAACCAAACCTTTTTGTTGCTAACTTCCTGTAAGAAGGCGAACTAAAAAGGCATTTTATTTAAAGACACAGCAACATCGAATGTATTTGTTTTAGCATAACATACCTGAACCGAGTGGTAGAGATGGCTCAATCGGTTTGATTTAAGTTCAACACATTTTTCAATAAGACATAGTGACAAGGCTGACCAGATCCCAACAAACCAAATGTGGGACAAAGAGTATGTTTGTGTGGGACAATGTTGGACATGTTACCAAGGCTGAGAGGTACTCTACAATTTTGATATAATGTCTATCTAACTTAAATAATAAACATTTCTATTCTGCCCCTTATCTTGTAACATCTCTATGCTTTGCCCGAATGCATCCATTGATCGGCACATCTCCTTTTTGAGCCGCACGTTTTTCTTGTTAGACACACATGAACTGTGACGCTTCATGTCGTATTCTCCCCGTGTAAAATTGAAAAATAACTGGCAAATTTCACAAAAAACTCTGAGAATCACCTTCAACCGGCTTATAAATACTTATAAGTAGTTTCCCAGTCTTTGTTGTAGCTCCTCTTCCTTTACTTTATGGTAGTTTCCATCATATTACACCTAAATCTGCATAGCTTGTGACTTTTGCGGTGACTTGCAATTTTCCCCGTTGGGCGTATCGTAGCGAAGACGGTGAAATGTTAACCTGCGCTTGACCCACATGTGTGCAGTTTGGCAGCAAACACAGCCCCATTGGATAAAAGCCATATTTAAAAAAAAGCGTCTGTCCTGCAGTGGTTTGACTTTTTGAAAACTAGAGCCAATGAAAATTTGGGACATTGTCTCAATATGTGGGACACGGGATAAAAATGCTGTGCAGTTCCTCGTAAAGCTGGTCACCCTAATAGTGACTCAAAATGTGCTATACCAAACAGTTGAGCAGAACATTAAAGGGATATGAACACTGAGACAACCCCAAACACAAAAGCAACCAGATTGGAAATTCAGATCATAGGTATATTCATTTAAATGTCAAACTCCTATCCGATGCTGTCATCACAATCTGAATAGGACGCCTTGTTGCTGGGTGATCTGTCCCACCACCACTGTGCCACCCTGGTGTCTCTTCTCAGCAGTAGCTGAGATTTTGGACAGAAAGAGAAGAAAGAGACATTCAGCTGTGTTACTTGGGCAACAGGGGTTTGTTTACAGCCATTTTCATTCGAGCTCTGTGTAATAATACTCTCTCGAACAAACTGCTCAATACAGGCTCCTTTCTGACTGTTCTGTTGTCCTCCCACATCCATCCCTCCCACTGGCGAGCGCTCAATGGGGACATTTTCAGTCGCCTGGCATTTCAAATCAACAGGCGCAATGAACAGTTTTTTTGACTACTCTGACAATAGAAGTCTTTTCTCTTAGCTACAGTATAAGCATCCAAGCTCTCCTTCAAGGTCTTGGTGTCAGCCAAACAACAGCTGAAAGCACGGCCTTGTACGCAAGCAGAGATAACAGCGTGGTATAGTTGGAGCTGCTACGTCAGCAGCGACTGACCTGTTTGGTGTAAATGAGAGCTCCAGAGTACAATCGGGCCATTGTGATAAAATGTTGAGTGCTTTTATAAGGACCGTCTCATGTGAGTCAACTCCTGAGGACTCGAGGTGACCTGGCTCTCACCAGGGCTATGCTAATCAACTGTGTGTTCAGTGTGTGTGTGTGTGTGTGTGTGTGTAGCAGTGAAAGATGAGAAACAGGCATGAATAGAGAAGAGAAAGGAGGTGGGGAGGGGGGAAACTTGGACCAAGGGAGAGAGGGAGGGAGACTTGCAAGTTGTATTGTGAGGAAGCATTTAAGCAGAAAGGAGCATGTGAGAGGAGAGAAGAAGCCAATATCTTAAAAACAGAGAAAACACAAGGGGGAAATGCACAGGAGCAAGGTCAACAGGACTTACAGATGAAAGAAAAAACCTGTATAGTGACAATCCTGGATTGGCAGCTGGACGGAAAAGGTAGATTAATGCTGAACATGTTTTTGAGAATGCATAGATCAGCTATGAGATACAGCACGTTGTCAAGTCAAAAGGGAAATATTTCTTGCTCTGTCTTGTTCTTTGGTAACATGACAGATGATCACACTGTGTGGGAACTTAATCCACCATGGCAGCTACGGACATTAGACTGTTTATATGTGTTATAATCAGATTTGAGGTTGGAAAGGATGAAGAATCCACTCGTGAGGCATTGAGATGTGTTTCCAGAGTTGCATTTTAAATCACATTTGGGGTTTGGAGGTGACACTCTTTACTTCATTTAAGTGTACATATATATATATATATATATATATATATATATATATATATATATACTGTATGTATGTATGAATGTTGAACCTGCGACTGCTCTGTGGTAGAAAGTGTCAGCTACTTTTCAAGCCTCATGTCCAGCCTTGGAAAAAAAAGAGGCCACTTTATATTTTTGATTGACAGTGATTCGATCACCAAACCTGATTTGAACTTACATTGACCCAAACTGATTAAGCGTGGGAGCAGGAGAAACCTGCAATAGAGAATCAGGTTTCACGAAATTGTAAATTAAAATGACTGGTGTGGAGTATAAGGAAAACTTCAGAAAAAAAGTAAACATTTTACACTTGGGTACCTATAAGCACAGGAGGTCTATTTATAAACCTCATGTTCATTTTGAGAGTTCGAGCAGCAAACCGTGAAATTGGAGGATAATTCTGCGTCACTTAGTTTATTGTTTTCCTACAGACAATCCTCAACTCTATTTCAATTAAATAAATGACCTCGACGTGATTTGAACACGCAACCTTCTGATCTGGAGTCAGACGCGCTGCCGTTGCGCCACGAAGCCGTGTACATGTCTTAACGTGACGCGCAATACAATCTATTTCTGTCCACTCTGGTGCGTCGTTTTGGATATTTACGCAAAATGTTTGTCTTCTCCATCACAAGCTTTTACATACACCAAACCTTTATTTGTCTTAACACACAAGACAATACTTTTTTCAGTATGCATCTCAGATAATTATAAATATTTAATTTGTTCGATCTTTTCGGACCGAAAGTGTTTTTCTCGCAGCCGTTCATCAGATTTGGCTTTTACGCGTGGCTTCACTGAGTGTGTGTCTTGATTTTCACATTAAAGAAGAGCAAAAGGTGCTACTTAGTCATTTTATCTGCATGGTTATGGAAGTGTACGTGTCCATATAGTGTAGTTCCATCCAGTAGGATGCTGTGGATGATCTGGTCACCCCAGTCAGCCACTAGATGGTGCAATAGGTCTTTCTCACAGCACACATTTTGACTTGTCATAGTAAGACAGGTGCTTTTCCTCCTGTGACATGTTAAAATGTCTACTGTGAAAAAGGAAAAAAGGCCTATTCAATAGAAGTAAAGAATACCCTCATTTTATACTTTTACAGATACTGATTTTAAAACATATTTGACTACGATTGAAAACTTAAAGGGACTGTTTGTAAGAATCAGAAATTGGTTGTAAGAGCGACACCTGTGGCTGTTAAGTCAACGAAAGTCAGTGTCCTGTTGCTCGCGCTTGCCCCTGTGCACGCGCTACCTGAATGTGAGCGAGCATCCGTCAAAACAGTGAGGCGACACACGTCAGCTAAAACCACAATATCACTCTATATTTCACCTGCTTGGCAGTAATGTTAGCTGACCAGACGGAGGTCTCTCCATGAATCACAGCTGATCCTAGTGTTGGCTTTTCCTTCTTCAGCCTCCCGACCGCGGCTGGAGGGAACAGGGAAGACACCGGCACCCGGTCGGAGACGATAGCGTAACTCGCTGCGGAGCCCCGTCACTTCACAAGACACGGAAAACCTCTGTTGGTCTGGAGGAGCTGCAGCATTTATTTCTGCACAAACGTCCACTGTACAGTCACTAGATATTCTCAGAGCTAAACTAACTCTGCTGCAGTGTGTAGTGTGCGCGCATGCACGTGTAGAAGTGGAGCGAGCTGAGCGAGTAACGAGCGCAGTGTGTGAATGAAGGCAGGCAGGCAGAGGAGCAGAGTACAGCAGAGACTCCGGCCCTGGAGACCAAAGCTACGGTCTCCCCCGCGTCATCCAACCGCGGCCAACTCCGTTTTGCAAGACGGGCTTCACTAGATATAACTTTGCGGTGTTGGTGCTTCCGTGTAGTTTGTGTTGGAGTCTGAGTCTGAACAGCGTAGCCACACGCGAGCTTGCATGGGACACCGACACTGATTGATTTATACGTGTAAGAAGTTACAAACAGTCCCTTTAAAACTCAAAAATTCTAAACTGGCAAAAACTATTAGATTAATTAGACATTTCAAATTTATTCAAATTTTGTAACAGACCCCGATTGTTTTTTTTTCTTTTTATTCATCTTTTTATTTCCTTACATTTTATTTGTTGTATAATTTATTTTATTATTATATAATTAATTTTTTTTAATATTATTTTTATACTACTTTTATACATGTTTATGTAACTACTGTATTGAACTTAACTTAACTCATTCTGTCAGGTAGGAAATATCTCTCAGAATGAGCTACTACATCTATAAATATAGGTACAATTATGAGCGCGTCATCTGGAATATTGCTTTTCGCTCTGAAACGCACTGCGCATGCGCACATCGTGTTAGTAGGTCATTCTGCGCGGTAGCATTATCAGTCACAACACCACCACTATTACTACTACCACTACTCTCACCGACGTCCATAAGAGATAAACTGGTGCAGGTTTTGCTGTCTATGTTCTACTGCTCATGCATGATTAGTGAATATAGTTGCCGTAGAGACCTGGCATGGTATATGGTCGATGTAAAGTACTGTGGAAGAAAGTAACAGCGTGGAAATCTCGGTTCCGTTGTCGGTCGACCCTCTGAGCTAATCGGCTAACTCGGAGCACCACGCTGCTAACGTTAGCTAGCTAGCTTTCACCACCTGCGCCAACCATGTTACAACACACATCCACCACGATACCTCCACCACAGAGCCACGAAGGGCCTTCACTAAATAATAGTCGGTCCTCTAAAAGATGCAAGTAAGTAACAAGTTATTCAACTTGGACTTAAGTAAAGCAATTTCTAGAGGAATACATGTGAAATAGTAGTTCATGGTCATCATGGCCCCACTACACAATCCTTTTTTTTTATTGAACAAATTCAACAACATGGCTCATAGATCATTGCATTAGAGTAAAAGGACAAGGTGCATACAGAACAAGAACAAATAAAATATGTAAAATTATACATGAAAATAATAATAAATTAAATGAAGGGCTAGGGCAGGTACCTGTAATTCATATTCTTCTATTATACTAAGAAGTTTCAATGCATTTTTGTTTTTCATGACTTTAATGGCTTTTATGTAAGAAAGAAACTCAGAATGAAACACATTAAACCTAGGTTTCACTTTCATATACTTGGATTTGTGCAAATAAAATTTTCCAAGAATGAGAATGTTATTCACCAGAAAGTCATCTTTGTTATTGTCCATGACAAGACCATAAACAATGTCCTTTTGAGAGAAGTTTCCCAGATGAGAAACTTTTGGGAAAAGCCAGTCAAGTATATCAAGCCATAAAGCTCCAGAATACATACAATGAAAAAATAAATGATCAGTAGTTTCAGTGTCATCACAAATCACTACGTAATCCAAGATGTAGGCTAAATTAATCTGTGGTAATATGGATACAATTTCCAGAATTCCTGTAGTGTTATACATTTTTATTATGTTTTTATAATTCAGATGCATTTAAGTCTGTCTGTTAATCCCAGTTTGTTTTCTGCATAGGAAGGAAGAGGAGCATCTGGAGAAAGTAGGACACTTTGCCTGCTAACCTTCAATAGTGACCAGCTTGTTCATACAGTAGCAGAATGGATGGGTAAGTGCACACAAAAGATGTCAAATATGTGTTGTTTTTTTTGTTTGCACACATTTTGCATTGTCTGTTGTTTGACCCTGCCCATATAGAAAGGTTATATCACCAAGATGTGGTGCCTTTCATAACTTGCAATATTCTGCAGTTTAATTTAGTTTTTATTTGAAAGGGGACAATGTACATTAATCAACATTCAAACAAATGTAAATTTACACATGTTAGCCAGATGTTGTTAGGCATCCTAGAATAACAAAAATAATAGAATATGTACAATAGTTAAGAACATACTACATTGGTAAAAAAGCATACACAATACAGTTAAACAAAATGAGCGGACAAAATACAAGTACAGTATGAGTAGCCTACAGTTATCAGTGCCGACATTGTTGATTCTCAAGAAGCCATTTCTTGAAGAGCTTTCTAATTCTCTCACAGGGTGTGTTATCATCAATAAAACAGTAATCATATTCATCAGTCACCTTAAAATGGGGTTGCTCAGTGCTGATATTAATGTCCTTCCTGCTCCGGTTGTAGTCGCTCTGATTAGGATGCATGCTGTTTTCTGTCTGCACTGATGAGATGGGCTTAAACGTCAGGGAGTTGGAGCAGCGCAGGGCACATTGATTAGCTGGGTAAATGTCACATTGTTGCCAGCAAGGTGAATGGATGGCGATGCTGTCAATATTTATGTCTTTTCCATAGATGTGTTTTATATCCTTTTAGTGGACCGAAGCCAGATTTCCTTTCTGTCAATCAAAATATTTAGCAGGTAATCTGGACGAAAGGATGGAAGCATGGGGCTCAGTCTGAGTTCTGCATGTCTCTCTTACAGGGGTCAGACTGTAATGTTTGTGGTTTATCATCTGTGGTTGGTTTGGTTAAGTCAATTGTTTAAGGTCATAAGAGCTTGGCAGTAAGCAGGAAGTGTGCCTGTCAGTGTGCATTTGTGTTGTTACTGGCCAGCAAAAGAAAGATAAAAAATGATGTTGCGCAAATGTGTGCTGCAGTTTTTATTGCGTTTGCGACCGCAATCTGTGTGTATTCAGCATCTACTAAAACAGCAGCTCATTATGCAAATTTTAAATGAGTCACAATTTTTATTCTGGGTGTCTGGAAACAGAATAAGAAGTCAAATACATCCAGCTTATACAGCCTCCCCCACACACCTCACTGCTGCAGCAGCCAAAACTCCATTACTGCCTGATTCTCAGGCTACTCTCCCACAGCTAATACCCATCTGACCACTTTCACAAGGGTTTAGCCGGATTTTAAAATCCATCTAAGACATAATCTACCAGTTAGCTGAAAGTCCACTCTCATACAGCTAATGAAGGGTTTTTGAGTGGAGATTTTGGGACAGAAAGAATACTGTTACTGCCACTATATTTGAGTGGTGGCATAACGTTAAACCATTTTATTTTACTCTTAAAGAAGTTAACTTAAGTTCCTGTTTCTGAACATGAAGACTGGGACCTCATGCCAGTGGTTTTTGCATATTTTAGCCAGTTACCTGCATATTATCTACTTCACATTACTGCTGACCATTTACTCAAAGCGTACCAGACATTTTTATGCTAATTTCACACTGTTTTCCATTCATTTCAGTAAAATAATAAACATATGCAGAGTTTCTTTAAACAATTAAACCATCACAGTTAACATTTATGAATTTTTATCTGTCCAAGTACATTCAAACTTTTTTAATGCAAGACAATTTTCTACCAGTTTTAAATGTCTGTTCACCTAAATTAATGAATTAATGCAGCTAACTCTCAAATCCTGGTTCCGAATTTTGTGAAATCCCTGAGCTAAATGTTCACTGTGATGGAAGGTATCCATCACAGTGAACATTTAGCTTAGTGATTTGACAACATGGAGTCTGGAGTCTGTCAGTCTGTGGGTGCGTTCCAAATAACATCACTTTTTATTTTTATTTTTAGTACGTACTGCAGCTGCCCTTACAAAGTACGTGCTGTTGTATGCAGTATGCATACAATTGGGACATACTACTTCATCATAACATTGCGCCTTGAACTTTGACCCTCTTGCTCACATATCCGCTGTGCAGAGGATTGTGGGTCAGAATAGCCAGAAAAGCGTGCTGGCTTGCAGACTGCAAAATGCGATCGGATGTAGTAGGACATCCTGGTATTTTTGGCATACTGCATTTGACATACTAAATCTTTTCCTGGCATACTAAATAGTATAATAATTATAGTCCATTTATTAGTGAATAAATTGTGCATGTTTTAGTAAGATAACTTTATTCATATATAATGTAGAGACAAGCTGTGGAAACCAGTTGAAAGTGCTGATGTAGGGCTTTCACATAGTATCTCATACAATAGACATTTATATCTATAGATCATTGAGAAATGTTTGAATTGACATTTTTAAAACTGTTTCTATTTTAATAATATCCTGGAATGAACTGAAAGTAATGTCCTCCTTGAAGTAGGGCTGCACGATTATGGCCAAAATGATAATCACGATTATTTTGATCAATATTTAGATCCTGATTATTTATAGATTTTAGAGACAAAATATTTTATTGCAATTCATTTAAATTCACAAATCATTAAATTCTCATTTAAATCCCTTCCATGTTGTGCTTCATTCTAACCGTCAAAAATTCAAAATTCAAAAATTGTATTTGCATGAAAACACACATTTCAAATGATTAGGAAATAAATGATTGTATTTTTAAATAGTTGCTTTGATTTAAAAAATCTTCGCATTAGTCGTTCTAATTATGTATTATAATCTGCTTAGAGCTAGTGTTAGGAATTTGAACAGGTCATAATTCCCTCTCTATTATTTATTTTATATTGCTGTGAAAACATCTCCTTCAAACAACTGTATTTATTCAAGTTTCTTGCCAAAAACTACATTTTACATGATTACATTTGATGCGTCATGATAGCGTTATAATTTACCATCGCCCAATACTTATTTTTATTAATTTATGCATGAGTTTTCTATGAGCGGAGCACACATTTTAAACGTCAATATCGCAGTCGATCATGTTTATTTAATTGTGGGAAGCCAAAATCGTGATAGTGATTAATTTTCGATTAATTGTGCAGCCCTACCGTGAAGTTAGTTAATCTGAGAATGGTATACTTTGGAAAATCATCAAACAGGACCACCATAGTATACAGATATTTTTTAAAACACACATCACCTTTACATCCCCTTTTCTGCTCCAGCCGTCATTATAATATTGTCCACACAGTCCGCATTCAAATGCAGACCATGCACTCTTTACATGGGCTGTAATCGCAATGAAGAAGCATGTGATGGAGTGAATGTGAATGTGTCTTTAACAAAGTAGAGGTTTTTCATCTCATGGATATGTAACGACACAATTGGTGTGATGTATGGATACACGTTTAAATATATTAGATGATACATTTTGGGTGAATAATCCTCTTGCAGTATTTGGCCTATTTTCTTCATAGTTGTCTGCATGCTGTGTCAATAGCTTGTCTACACCTAGAAGGTTTTCTAAACCTTCACAGGGACCAGCTTCTAGGATTTGCTGGTCAGGGATGAGAAGCTAACTGGACTGTTTCAGAGAGAGAGAGAGAGAGAGAGAGAAGCCATCTGCGTGTTCTGCTGCACTGGATGCAGTCTCCATGGCAACATGGTGCTCCCGCAGTAAAATCCTGGGAAGATGGTTTGGTCCCCACCCCCTTGCGCATGCACATAGGCACACTTAGCAAGGAGGACGGTGCTCATGCCTCCGCTGTCCCTACACACACACACACAGATATTTCCTGTCCATACACTTGACTTTTACATCCCCTCTTTACAGCTGTGTTTTCTCTACTGCAGCACTAAATGACAGACACAAACTTAACAACATTGTTGGTTATCCTTGAGAAGACCTTGAACCCTGTGTCCATAAACACCCATTTACTTTCTTAATTAATTCACTCACTTACTCTCTTTTTTTTTACACAACTCAGTCATTGCATCTCTTTTTTAAGCTCCACATTTATCTCCACCATCACAGCTGTCAATTATTAGAGTTCCCAGCAGGATCCAGTAATTTATCTTTCTTGTTCCTCCCATCAGCTATCCTGCACCTACACTCTGTGTGTGTGATAGACTTAGTTGCCCTTTCTCACCCTGACTGACTCCCATTTTCTCATATGAAGCATCACCAATTTTTTGTTTGATAGTTTGGGCTTTTCTCGTTCTCCTTACTCATGTAATCAAAAACCAGAGAGTCAGGAGAGGTAAAGGAGAGTGAGGGCAGGATTGAAAAAAAAAAAATCTCTGTCTCTTTGTTGCCATCTCTCCTTCACTCTGCTCATCTCTTACACTATTGGTCAATCCAGCCCCCTCCCATTTTCACACCAGCCAGTGAGCTCGTACAATCTCTCTGTATCTCTGGCCTCCTAAGAGCCTCTCTCTCTCTCTCATTCCCCTCAGTCGCCTTCCCTCCCGCTAGCACACACATACATGCGTTAAAGCCAGATCCTGATCACACTCATACACACACACACACACACACACACACACACACACACACAAGCCTCCCTCCCTAGTCTCTCTCTGTGTGTGCGGTGCTTTTTGCTTTGGCAATGTCAGGTTTCGTAGACGGATATCTCTCCCTGTGGAGGAGAGCGCGCTGAAACTTCCTTGTACCTCTCCTTCATCTGTCAGGACCCTGCTGTAAGTAAACCTTCCTCTCCGACACTCGCTCTCTCACGCCGTCCCCACTGTGTTTGTGTGTGCCAGCGCTCATTCCTTCATCCTCCACTATTTCCATCTCACACCCTTCTCCCCTTGGCAGAGGGTGCAAAGCTGTCCTCCTCTCACATCTCCCCTCTCTTCTCCACTCCATCCCTCTCTCCTGTTCCCCCCTCCCCTCCCACTGGTGGACGCATACACCCAATGTTGTCTGTATGCAAACTAATGCCGCAGGCCATTTGCTGGCCTATGGTGGGTTTGTACTGTGCTGCATAACCTGAAAAATATATCCTGTTTGTGTATGTGAGACACCCTCTGTGAGGCTGACCTGACTGTGATTATAGATGAGTGGGGAGGTAGGCTGCAGTTATCTGTGCTGGATATGTGGTTTGGTGATTGTTCTGATGTGATTGCAGACTGGGGGACACTCAAAGTAATGATTTGGGGCTTGATGCATGTTTTTTTAAAAAGATTTTACAGTTTGCATTTAAACTGGGATGAGAGCTTGTTTTATTGAAGAAATTTAAACAAGATCAACAACAAAAATCAGTGTTTCTTTCAGAGAGCACCTTTTTTTTGTGCAATTTGATATAATTCATTTTATATTATAAACAATGCTATTCCACACAATTTAATTTCTACAACATGTCAGTCCCGGAAAAATAATAATAATAATAATAATAAATAAATAATTGTATTTATAGAGCACTTTTCAAGCCATAAGCACAAAGTGCTTTCCAAGGCAATTCACAACATAAACAATAGAATAGGTAACTAATGAAACATAAACAACAGAAAAGGTAAATAATGAAACAAACAACAGAAAAGGTAAATAATGAAACATAAACAATTGATTAGGTAAGTAATGACACATAAACAATAGAATAAAAAAACCTATACCATACCTATAACCATAGAAGAACCTTTCCGAACTCCCTGGATAGTTTTAATAACGCATGACATTGAGCTTAAAGCAATACAGTTTTTACTTGGTAAAGTCAAATTAGTTTCAGGAGGTTTTAAACCTCATCATTCACCAGCTCCACACTTTGGTGTAATCTAGTTGATGATGTTGTGAGCAGAACCTTACTTTGTCCTCAAGCATATGATTTGGATAGGACTCCAACAAGACACGACAATGAGAGACTCAGTAGATGACTACAACAGAAGTGTGCACTCTTGTACACGTACCCTATGTGTAGAAAGACTGGGATATTGAACATTTTTAAAAAGTTGAAATAGTGATCCAGGGGCACCTCTGGTCGCTGTGGGAGAGGAAGTGGAGACTGGAATGTCCAGCTGGTATGGGAGGAATGTCACCGGAGCTGAATTGGAGGGCTGAGAGTCACAGGCGAGGAGAGATGTAAACTTAACCACGCGCTGAATGATTAACTGAATTGTCTCCAATACTGTAACTACTGGATTTTCTGCCCCATAAATTGTGTCATAACTGCCATATGTGTTGATGTAGAGAGCTGTTGCTATGCTTGGATTATCAGGTGTCTTGATGCACATGCTGAATTTGGTATCCACCAACAACCAGTGCAGCAATCGATAAAAGGAGAGATGTGGAGTCTTTGTGCAATTCTGTTTACTCTTGCATCCAAATGGCTTTTCTTGTTATGTCACTTGATACATACATACATACATACATTGTGCGTGTGTGCGTGTGTGCGTGTGTGCGTGCGTGCGTGCGTGCGTGCGTGCGTGTGTGTGCTACTCTCTTCGTCTTCCTTACAGACCTGATCATCTCTAAGGTGATTGTGTTGCCATGGGTAACAGCAACAGAATTCCTCCTCCACTCTGCATGGTCAAGCCAATGTTTGTGCAAGTCTACGTTTATGTAAATCTTTTTTTATGCTGCTTTGATATGAGCTCACTGGAGAGGGGGAAAGGCCTTCATGACGAAAAGTATCAAACAGGGGTGTCAGGATTTCGATTCTAAATCGGAAATCGATAGAAATTAGCTTTCAATTTCGACCATCGAAATCTAAAAGCGGGATCGGCGATTCTCTCAGTATTTTTTTTTCTCTCTGCCCCCGCGTACTTGTGTGCGTCCGAAGAAAAAAAAAACAACAACACTTCATAGACGACAGCCAACAACGAACGTACTGTATCTTTGACAGAAAAACTACAGTTTGTAAGCTGCAGAAGATTTAGAGACTGCAGCAAACAAAGAAAACAACGCTCATCGAACCGCGTTAACAGCCACGGTTACGTTATCTCCACTTAAATCGAGTGTGTGTCTCGCTTTGTACGGTAAAGCAGGGTTTATGCTCGCCAAGCATGTAGGCGCCTCGTAAACTCTGAGAAACTCTAGCTGTTGTTGTAAAGTAGCCTCCTGCCATCTAGTGGATCTTCTTTTTGTTGTTTAACAGCTTGTTCTCCAATTGACCAACAGTATCTGGTGAAATAAGTTATTGTTATTACATGTTAAATAAATTATTTAAATTTGACAATATGGCCTTAGTGTGGTACATTCCAAAAAAATATCACACTGGATAGCCTCTTTTTTTAAAGAAGAATTTGAGTGTAAATGACCAATGATCTGTTGATCTTTACAAATCAAGACTCCATAGTCAAACAATGGCATGTTTAAATTAAAAATCGAATCGTGACACCCCTATTATCAGACAAGTCCTGCTCAGACTCTTTAATTCTAAGTTGTGAAGTATGAGTAAAGCTAGAGGAGTTCCTCTGAGAGATGTAACAGCCTCAGCTGGGAGTCTGGTCAGGTTAATTATTACCCTCTGCTGTAAAAGCTGTGATGGCTAATATGACTTTAATTACATTTTATTTCATTTCAGTTTTTATTGATTTTTCCAAACTTACAACTCCAATTTTTCCAACACCACGACTCATATTACTCAGTTTGTTAGTTTATATACAGATGCCAAACACAGACTGGATAGTTAAAGTGGCCAATAAGGTCATTGTGTTTTGGTGAACAGCTTATTTGTTCTATGTTATGGTGTCAAATGTGTTTGTCATTTTGTTTGTGCAATGTATTTAATGTCATAGGTTTTAGTATATGCACAGTTTATATTTTATGGAGTTCATGTGAAACTTTATGTGCATTTTATGCTTCACTTGGAAGCACAAACATTTTTCTTTCCTCTGGGACAAAAAAAACATGATGTTTAAAGGTAGGGTCGGTAATCTTGAGAATCTAGCAAGAGTACACTAGATTTTTAAAATGATCCAACTCTTTTCCAATGAAAGCAGCTAGCAGCACTATCTCCAAAAGGCCATAAATCTAGCGAGAAAGTTTCAAAGTCGGCAACACTGACAGTCCGTCCGTTCAGTCCTCCCTCCAAAGCCACTCCCCCAAAATTATCAAAATGAATGTAAACAACATGGCTATTGTTAGTACTCACAGCTGTCAAGCTAGCAGCTTGTGGAAGATTCCGGGGACGCAATTTGATTGTTGATTGCTGTTGGGATGCAATGAGAGTTTCAACAAATATAACAAAAAATGTATTTGAACAACACTACCATTCTTAGCTTTAAGTTGAAGATTCAAACTTCATCGGCTGGCCGTTCATAACAGATCCTGCAGGCACAGTTGTTGTCTGACAGCAACATCACTCATGGAGTCTCTTGTTTGGTTATGAAATAAATGTGTCTGAATATGCTTAGACGTGCGCACATGTGTGGTGTTTATATGTGGAATAAATATGTGAGTGCATGTTTGTGCTTTGGCTGTGGGCTGTGCGTATTCAACCATATTTTTACTTTGTATTGTGGGGGGAGAGGCATGTGGTGAAAGCTTAGTGACTGAGCTGAGAGATGCGGTCATGTCATGTTGGATATATTTAGATAGATCCCTCAGGGAGGCTCAGTAATAGCACTGGCCATATTGTGCCATTTCTTGAGCATTTCATACTGTATAACATCAGGAATAAAACACTCTTGTTTTACCCAATTTCTAAATTCAGTAGCTTTGGAGACTGATATTACAGCTACAAAAACTATCGCAATACACTAAAAAGGTTACAGGTGTATGGCATGTTTTTCTTTCTTATGTCATTCTCACATTAGTGTTTCAGATAAAGTCTAATTTGCAAGAAACAGAAAGCATTTTTGATCATTTGGAAACTGTGTATTTGTTGATCAGAGAGACAGGTGCATGTTCTCCATCGAAGTTTGCCCTTCTGACCTTTATAGTAATAGAGAGATGTGTGTATTGATTCTTCATTCATTATAAGCTATGATCTAAAGGTCCAAAGAAGAAGATATTCAGCATACTGATTGGTATTACATAGCACTAACATTTCCCTGTCTGTGATAGTGAGGCTATTCTACATACTTAAGTATAGATTAGTTACACTCGCTGATCTGTTGAAACAATGCCCTACTGATGTTCCTGTGTTCACTGTCGTGATAGTAATCCTTGAAGCAGTCATGTGTTTATTCATTACTTCTCGAAGGACACACACTCTACCTCATATGCACTGTACGCATGTCGAGCAGACCTGTTTAAGATGTCAGCATTTGCACTGAATGTTTGTTTGTATGAAAAACAAATGATAACAATAAAACTGAGTTGTCCTTACTATATACCACTCTTTCCTAAGAATAGAAATGAGAGAATCAAGGCTGTGATGGGTCTGTGGTAGTAAAACAAATAGCTTGGTGTTGGCAGTCAAACCTCTGAATAAGAATAAATCCCGTCACCGTGCTGTACGTGCAGTTAGGCAAAAGCCCTCTAACTGAATTCTGTCAGTATCTGTGTGTGAGGAAATCCTGATTTGTTGTCTGTGTTCATTATTTTTTTTCCATTGACATGCTTCTGTGGTAATGATGTGCAGCTAGAGTTGCGTACACCTGTGTGTGTCTGTGTGTGTGTGTTCACGTGTGCTGGCGTGTCGGAGTGTGAGCCGTGTGTTAATATGCTGATACAGGCGGTTCCTGTGACACATTCCTGTCCAGCTTGGCTCAGATCAGGCAAGCTGATAATTTTAGCAGTCAGTCCCGCTATGTGTGTGTGTGTGTGGACAGCAAAGAGTAGGTAAACCCCTCCTCGACATTTGTCATCCGCTACATCATCCTTGCCAGAGGACTATACGTGATGAATGTGTGCATTGTGACGTGTTCTGCTCTGCCATCATAGCAGTGATCTGGTGTTTAAAACAGACTGAAGACAAGCGTTGTGTGTTGAATTTGGCATCACAGATGTGTGGTCAGTTTGTGTTTTTTGTTCTTGTACAATCAAATGCAATCCTGCAAAAACACGAAGCTTTGTGAAGCTGTTAGTGTTCAGTTTGTGTCCAGATGGCATCAGAGAGGTGTTGATTCAACTCTATGGTCATTTTGAGGCCTTGTCCGACTGGATTGCATTATATGGGAAGGAGTTTCTGTTATTTTGTCCACCACTGTAGGAGTGTGGTTTAGGCCACACACTCCTAGTTCTCCTGGTTCATGTGCAGAGGTTGACAGACGTGCAAATCATAAATCCGCTGACCTATCAGCGGAATGAACAAATGATGGAATTTCTAATCCCCTTAAGTAAATGAATTTCCACCCTGTTAGGAATCAAAGCTGTAATGCACATTTATGATTCAATGACTGTTTTTTCATGATGTCTGTTAATAATGAGCAGCATGAAAAAAGAAAAAACAAAACTCCACGTTATGTCACATACATTTATTTTTTATCTTGATTTTGGTGCATGGGTCTCTGTGATGTGAAGGGCATGTGAGCAGAATGGCTAAGTGCTTTTATTCCTCTGTTGTGATCAGTGTTCTGGATATTTGGCTCTTACATAAACCACATTTTTTACCTTTTTTTAACCCCTAAAAGCCCCCAGATGATGACAAACATCTAAACTTCCCACATACCTGGACAGATAAACACTCACACAAAGACATGGAAGGGCTAATAAAGTAAACATCATCGTTGTCCGGCTTCTATTTCGCCACGTGACATGTAACTAGCTGTTTATGTTAATATATGTTTAGCTCAGGGCGTCTATTCCCTCAGTTATTTAAAGAAACAAATTATTTCAGGATCAGCTCCTCTACCCCGTGGCACATGCTCCTATTTCACTGAAATAATTCTCTCTGCTTGGAGAGGGAGAGGGTTTGCTAAGATAAGAAAGAGGGTGAAGAATTTGTGCATCATGTAACATTCCCTTTGAATGTATTTAACTTCAAAACATGTGAATATACATGTTGAAATGTGGATTATAAGCTGTTTATTTCTTGTGCTTATACTGTTGTTTTACAGGCTTTATAACTGCCCATGGAAATTCTGTTGATGCTCAGTGTAAATTAAATGCAAGAACAATGAATGTCAATGCCAAGTGAGTTTGTTTAATCATAATTCAGTACAAAGTAGAACAGAAGGAAAATATATTGCCCTTTTCCCACAAATTTGGTGCGATATCAAGAGGTTGTGACAGTATGAGAGTGTGCTGGCTCTGCATCGCGTTCTCTAAGAGATGTGAAGGAACCTGTATTTTCCTATCTGAGCTGCTCATGTATCGGTTTCTCAAGGCTCAGCGGAGTTGAGCTGCTCTGATGTCGGCCTTGATGTTATTCGTGTCAAGAATCTCTTGATGAAGTTGTGTTTGTGTGAACAGAGTGAATATGAGGGAAGATAAAATTGTTTCATGATTGCAGTGGTCACAGATTGCGGTTTATTTCAGAGGTGTCAGGAATTGAAATACAAGTAATTGACTCAATTATTTCTGTTTTGTTTGACACTTTTACTTCTAGCTTTGAACATCTTTACGCTGCTACATTTAAAGGAATGCTGTAGCTACTAATTACTTTGCAGGTTTTACATGCAACATGACGACTTGAGTATGGTGTGTTCAAGTTTAAACGCAGGTGTAAGTGACTACATTTACATGCACAAAATAATCCGTTTTTTGCTTTTATTCTGAAAAAGACAGTAATCCTACTAAGCTGTTTACATGGCTAATGAAAATTAATATTCCCTTTTACATGCAGCCGTGCATACTAGGGCTGTGTATTGGCAATAAGATATGTATCATGATACAGGGCTTACGATTCAATATATTGCAATACTGTAAGCAAGGCATATATTGCGATTTTTTTCAAATCTAATTTTAGGAAAACTGTCATAGTATAAATACACACCACCATATGCATAAAATCTGATTTAAAAAAAGTCAGTATGTGAAATGGCTACTATGGGGACTAACATTACGCATGAATACAACTGGACTCATAGAATCCACAAAAGTCTCATCTTTACATTGATACCCAATTTATGCAATTCCAAGACTGTTTAGGGACCCCGGTATGCAGAAATATTCAAACACATCATTTTAGTATAGATGAAAATAACACATTTATACCGCATTTAAAAAAACTGCATGGTTTTCGTTCAAAACTGCATGTGATTATCATAAAGTGGGCATGTCTCTAAAGGGGAGACCCGAGGGTACATTTGGGCATGCATCTCTGCAAACTGTTAGCTAGTTTGTTTGTGTGCACTGTATACATGTCCAAAAATGCTCCTAAAACCCAAATAATATCAGCATATTCCACATGTTTTAATCGGAAAATGCTCCATTCGGAATAAGGCCTAATTCAGAATATCCCAACGGAATATGCTGTTTACATGACCCATATTAAATTCTGAATATTGTCATATTCAGAATAATAGTGGAATATTAATGTGCATGCAAATGTAGTCGGTGTCTGACGATAAAAAGAATTTAACATTCTAGGGAATTATTTGTTGTGATCTTGATCTTATTAAAGAATGTGAGTTATTTTTTCCTCCACTGCTCTGTTTGTGGATGTAAATTAAAGCATATTTGTGTGAAGTTGAGCTCTCAGCACACAATTTACGCTCACACACCTGCTTTCCCTGAGGCCAGCTGTGGTGTAAAGACAGCTGGGTGGCTGCCACAGCTTTTGAAAGGAAGTGTCAGTATTTTCTTCCCAGCCCATCAATCAATCAGTGATTTGCATGCAAGGTAGACCTGTGTGTTTACTATGAGCTGTCAGTAACAGGCCCCTTTCTTACAACAGTGTGTGCATATAGTCTCAAATCTCTGCATAGCCCTATACTGTGTATGTATGATGCATTTATGATATACTGTATTTGCATATTTAATTATATTGTTTTTTCATTCTTAACTTTGCATATAATCAACTATCCTAGCAACCATTAAAAAAACACAGTACCTTTAAGGATATGATGGCGATGCTTTGAGATGTTAATGCTGTAGGAAGAATACATGAACGAGTGACGTCATGCACAAATAAATCTCAGATATATAATATGTGCATTGCATGTATCGGACAGTTATGAAACAAGGCTCATCTAAATGTTTAGCTCGTGGATCCTCCCTGAGAGGTTTTGAGTCATTATTATGCTGGTCATCTGAGGTTCCCTGCGCTTTTTTGCAGTGTGTGTGCAGCGCTGAGCACGTGCCTGCCAGTGGTGTGAAGGGGATAAGAACTGATAGCTCTATATATAGAAGTATATGTATGTGGAAGGCTTAAGACTGAACTGTGCGGGAGAACGGAGGCTTTCCGAGCATACTAGCGAGGGTTTCACAGGCTGGTCCATGCACGCCATCTATTATCGCTGGGTGTGTATTCTTGTGCTTCTATCCTTGTGAGGACCAAATGAATGTTTAAACCCTGGGGTGAGTGAGTTGTGTGTGGTTTTATAAGTGATTGGTGTAACTTGAGCAGCTAAGACGGAAAGGGGGGAGGTGGGCTACAGTATTACAGTATGACTAAGATTGAAACAGCTGACTGTGTGTGTGTGTGCGTGTGCGTGTGCGTGTGCGTGTGTGTGCGTGTGTTAAAGCTGCATGCTAACTCTGTTATTGTATCGCGGTAACGTGCGGTCAAGCCAGCCGTCACTCATCTCTGTGGTCAAATCGTCCGACGCTACAACTGTAGAGCACCCATATACTGACATGTTAAATGCATTCAAACGGCCCTGATGGAGCCGACCATGGATGTATAAAGAGAACGGAGCTGACAGGAGAGCTAGCGACGGACTTGGCGAAGTTCGTGGAAGTATACACGTGTGACTACATCTGGTTTTCAAAATGAGGTGTTAACAAAGGGAACTATATACAAAATACATACATAGAAATATGATTGATTGGATTATATTCACCAGAAGTATAAAACATTACATGTCCCTTATAAATTAAAAATAAAATACCACTAATTTGTGAGGGAAACTTTATCTTTATTCTTTGATTTTTGGGTTGCTGGAAAAAAATTAATAATGCCTGACAATGACCGATTTCTTTGACTTCAGGACATCTTTGACTACATACATTCTGAATATCAAACATTTTTACTGTATCAATTTAGATATTTTCCAAAGTAAAAGTCCCTAGAAGTGTATGATTCAACTTTTTTCATCCATGGTCTAGTGTTAAAAAAGTTAACAAAAATCGCAATAAATTGAAATATCGAATCCAAATACTTAAAAATAGCAATACATATCAAATCAGCACCCCAAGTATCGTAATAGTATCGAATCGGGAGATAGGTGTATCGTCCCAGCCCTAGAATTTACTGTACATACAGTAACTGTTTGTCCCTTCTTCCTCCTCTTCGTCATCACCTTTCCCTCTCATCTTGTTCTTGAGTCCTTTCCCCAGGAGGATGCTGCAGTACGTAAAAACCCAACATCGGGCAAAAAATAACAAGGCATCAGGTGTGCAGCACTGACGTAGTAGGCATGGTATTGGCTGCAAGCAAGCACAGCAGCACCCTTAACCCTCACTCCTCACTCGCGCTCTTACCGAACCTTTCTTGTCACATTATTTGTCGTGTGACTTCCACAAGACACAGAATGCAAAATATAACACTAGACTACCCTCAATTCTTTGCTCACCGCCTGAAGTGGATGTGGATTTTCTTGTTGGAAAACATCACTATAATTGCTGTTATTGTTCCGCCTCTTGCTGGCCCTGAGGCAGAACGGTTTCTTTTGGTTGTTGATATTGCACAAGGCACAGAGTTAACTGCTGCGGTGGGTTTGCTTCTACCTTTTAGCTCACACTAAACTTCCTCTCAAGACTTTCTGCTTAAATAACCATATTTAGTCGGAGCCTTGCAGCCAAATTCTGAATTTATTTTCTGATTATCTATACTTTTCATACATACAGTACTCATTATATTATGTGTACCACTAGCTCCGGGAGAATCGTTGTGGGTGCCACTGGTGGTTCATCTTCCTCTCATTTAATAACCGCAGGAGTCGTATATTCTGATAAAACTGTCGTTTCAGCAGAAAAGCGCAGCGGTAAACCAATAATGCTGTGGAGTGCTCACTGCAGGGATGACAACGGTCTTTTTCAAAAGGCTGCCGACGCTGGAGTGCTGCATTTGGTGTATCGGTCGTGTCAGATACCCTCTCTTGAATTCCTTACTGTGGAGCGTGAAAACAAGACATCCTATTAGATTGTCCAGAGACAATGTGATTTTGGGAGTTGTTCTGGTTTGGAAAGAAGCATCAGATCTTGTATCAAGTTGAGCAAGCAATTTAAAAAACATGTGAAACAGTGCCACAATAGTACTGTATATATGTCATTCTCTGATTTTCATCCCCTTATCCTCTACTTCCTGTTACACCCACCACCACAGTCTGGCCTGTGAGTTTAGGATGATGGGATTTTGGAAAGGTGGGCGTGGAGGACGCAGAGCCGGAAGCGAAGGGAGGAGTCACGACTGGACTCAATCCGCACAGATTAACTGTAGATTGATGTTTTTTGTCAGAGAATCGTCACCTCTTGCACCAGTTTAATCTCTGACCACTTCACAAAGACGGGGCATTTAAGGGATTGGGTGCAAAATTATCCTGTGACAAGATATTTTACTTGAAATTCAAAGTGATAATCCCCTTTTTGGTTTTAAGAGTCTTTTCTTAATCCCTGCATATGTGTAATTTGATACTATAACATTAGGCGGAGAGGCATATGTTCCAACATTTTAAGTGTTTTTTTAAAGGTGACATCATGAATTATATAACTCTGTTTTGTTTGGCTTCCCTGCGTGTATGTGTGCTTGGCTGGCTTAGTAATGACGTATTTCTGTAACTGTAACTGGAGGCCAGATGATCCAAATGTTTAGATGATCGTCACCTGTCGGCAGCTGTTCCTGTTTGTTGTTAGGAGCATGGTGCACAACAACCAACCCTGCTTCTGTGCCTAATCATCATAGTTTTGAGTGTGTACATTTCACAAATTAAATAATAATAACGAAGCAGATTAAGACTTTATATTAGGGCTGTCAAAGTTAACGTGATAATAAATCGCTAAATTGAGATTTTTAGGTTGTAGCAGGCTCAATTTTAAAACTAGAGGGAAGATTCTGGCATCATCTGAAACTATAAAAACCTAAGAAATCCATGTCATACTAGTTTGTCGCAAAGGAGGCTAAATAACACTCCAAATTTACGCTAAGTTTTGGCAAGGAAAAACTGCCATGGCCATTTTCAAAGGGGTCCCTTGACCCCTGACCTCAAGATATGTGAATGAAAATGGGTTCTATGGGTACCCACGAGTCTCCCCTTTACAGATATGCCCACTTTATGATAATCGCATGCAGTTTGGTGCGAGTCATAGTCAAGTCAGCACACTGACGGCTGTTGTTGCCTGTTTGGCTTGAGTTTGCCATGTTATGATTTGAGTATATTTTTTTATGCTGAATGCAGTACCTGTGAGGGTTTATGGACAATATTTGACATTGTTTTGTTTTGTTAATTGATTTCCAATAATAAATATATACATACATTTGCATAAAGCAAACATATTTGCCCACTTCCATGTTGATATTAAATACTTGACAAATCTCCCTTCAGGTACATTTTCAACAGACAAAAAATGTGTTATTAATTAACGATTAACTATGGACAATCATGCAGTTGATTGTGATTAAATATTTAAATTGATTGACAGCCCTACTTTATATGTCATATGTTCCTTGTTTAAAGATTATCTTTCCAGCTTTGACAGCTGGGCTTTTCTTCTTCTTGTCTGTTTCAATCTTTGCCTCTCACTCCCTCTGGCCAGCACGAATTGTTGGCCTATGATGCAATCCCTCGTCCCCGCTAGTTTAACTTTCCCAGCCTATCAGAGTGCGGCAGTAGGAGGGCATCCAGTCAGCTCATGCTTGTAAACAGCACTGACAGTAGGTGGGACTTTTAATTTACAGTCCCGCCCTCTCTGTTGTCATCCCTGTTCAGCCTTTTTCAGTGCGTGTGTTGTGGTGGAAAAAGGGGAAAAGCCACAGAAGGAAAAGGGAAAAGGGAGAGTGGTCAGCAGGGTCGAGGGGAGAGACGAGGGAGGAAGTGGGCGTGCGTGAGTGTGAGTCAGGGCGTGAGCTTATTCTTTAATGTTAACACAGAGCTGCCATGGAGCCTTCTAGACTGATCTACTCCACACTACTGACAGTAGGTAGTCTTTTTGTCAAATCTGTGTGTGTTTGTCCTCATCTACATGCATGTGTGCATATATAACTTAACATTATGAGCTCAGCTGTTAACAGAGAGGAGTGTGTGAGTTTGTGTGTTTGTCCAAGCTGTCTGCACATACTCATTGGTGCTGCACAGGTGGCTGACAGTGAGCAGAAGGGCTGTATTCACTACTTTCCTTATAAACTGTCTCTCTGTCCCTTTTCCTGTCCTCTTGATGAACTGGGAAGCAGACGTTTAATTTCCTGTCTTGCCCTTTTCCCCCCTACTTCATTTTACACGTGTGTGTTATAAGAGATACACATGAGCTGTGAGGATCCTATTGTACAGTGAAGCAACAGCAGGGGTTTTCAGCGCTGAAAGAAAACGGTTACTTTTTGTATTCGTTAAAGCCAGCAGTGAATAGACTCATTGTGTGTTAACTCTGCGGGTGTTAGCTTGTTGTCCCACACAAACATAATGCACACTCACACACACAAACAATTAGTTACACATGCAAAAGCTGTAATCCTGAGAGTTTGGGGAATTAGTTGGGCTAAGGTCACCGACAACGTTACTGCTGTTATTACTGCGCTTATAATGGCAGCAGAATTATAACACATTTCATTTTGATGGTATTAGTTGACAGCTCTTTTGCAGGATGTGTCCTCTCATCCATCATTTTTTTTTTTTTTTAAGCTTCCTGCAGTCCTGCCTGGGCTTGGCGTTATCTCACTGTGCTGCCTGTAACTGCAGAGCCTTGAATCTGCACAGCCTCACTCAGTTTTTTAACTTCCTAAGCCTGTCAGTCAGCTAACTGGTCATGGTTACTTTAAAGCATCACATCTAAGCATCCTGGCCTACTTAGGAGTTTAAGTGGGCATGCATGAAGTTGGGACCATGTCAAAAAAACACAGGCTATTGAATGCATATAACGAGGGTCTGAAATTAACTTTTTTCACTGCCTGCCACTGTGGCAGGCAAGTATTTTTTTTTGTCTGCCACTCAGAAATTTGATCTGCCACTTTTGAAAACTCTGCGCTAAGTGAAGCAATAACATTCTAGATGTGATGTCATTCAATGTTCTATATATTTTACATTATAAACATTATATGAATTAGGGATGTTCATAATTAACCGTTTAACCGTTAACCGACATTAATCATTTTAACCGATTAACGCTATCGGTTAAAACGGTTAAAAGAAATATTTCTAATTAATTAAAAAGCTGAGCGGCTCGTCACTTTAAGGAGAAAAGCTGGTCCACCTTAACAGTCCACCTTAAGAGGCGGAGCCGGATTTGCAGGACACAGGAAGTCGGCTCCGGTCTCTCCTGCTCGCTTGAGCGGAGCGGAGAGGCAGTAGTTTTGTAGCATTTATTCAGCGACAAATAACCTGTACGCACACTACCACGCTGACAGACTGTATGTGTGTGGCGGCGAGCAAGAAGCGACCGGTAATGCTAGAGCTGCTAACGTAGCACAAATACACACACTGAGTGTCGTTACGCCGGGCAGACACACAGCTGACAACCTGCTAAACTAAACTAAATGTGCGGTGGAGACTTTTACTGGGAAAGTGGCTTCATGTCCGCGACACTACACAAGTTAACGCTCCCGGACGGTGAACTGGGTTCTCAGTTGTCTGTTGTGCTCATACACTGCAGCTGGCGCGAGGCACAAATATTGTCGATTAACGGTTAATAATCGGTTAACGAGGGTCGGTAATCGGTTAAGAACATTTTTCAAAATGAGCATCCCTAATATGCATGGTAAATTACAGTGTTGGAATTACACTGTAGCTTCTGGGGAAACCCTATTTTTTAAGCGTGGGAGGGAACTGTACACAGTACTGTACTGTACTTTGTTATTGTCATCTATAGTGGTTATTTGCATAAAAATCCACAATTCTAATGATTATGATTATTTAAATATTTGCTTTGATTAAAAAAAATCTTGGTAAGTTATTAGGAAGTTAAACAGGTCATAATTCCCTTTCCAATATCTATTTTATATTGATGTGAAAACATTTCCATCAAACAAATGGATTTATTCAAGTTTCTCGCCAAAAACTTAATTTTACGAGATTACATGTGAACACATCATGATAACGTTGTAATTTACCTTCGCCCAATAGTCATTTTGCTGAGCAGACCGTGAACGTCTCGTAATAAAAACTAAATGGCACCTCCGTTAACGTTAGTAGCTCCGCTATTTATCCAAGCAGGACTATGCTGCCCACCGGCTGCAAACAGCTAACGTTACTAACTCTCCTCCTGTTGATTTCAACAAAGATGTGTTGTTCAGAATGCAGCATTATCAGGGAAAAATAGGGTGCATCCCATCAGGTTTAGTAGCGCCACGCTGTTGAGCGTTTTTTTTTTCTCTCCGCCGTGGCTATGGTCCCAAACACACTGAAACATGATACACCGTACTTATGCGTCATTGTGCACGCGTAACTGTGGGAAAGCATCAATACAGAGGAATCGATAGTCACGGAGGCATGAGATGCCAAGAAAACAGACAGCTACAGTTCTCTATTCCCATCACTAGCGTTTCCACTGCCTGCCAAAGTGGCGGATGCCCTGATGATTTCACCCGCCACTGCCAACAATTTACCCGCATTTGGCAGGTGGCGGGTGCTAATTTCAGACCCTGCATATAACTATAAACATGCACATGAGCACCCACTTGCCCACTTGCGTGTCTGTTGTTGCACCATGTATTAGGGCTGGGACAATACACCTATCTCCTGATTCGATACGTACTGCGATTTTTAAGTATTGCGATTGTACAAGTATTGCGATTCTATATTACGAGTTATTGTGATTTTTGTTTTTTAACACTAGACCATGAGTAAAAGTTGAATCATACACTTCTAGGAACTTTTACTTTGGAAAATATCTAAATTGATACTGTAAAAATGGGCTGGCTTGACCGCACGTTACCGCAGTACAATAACGTTTCCTGTCCATGACAGAGTTAGCATGCAGCTTTAGCCATGATGTCTAACTCTGCTTTTCCTGGCAATGTGTGAAACCCAAAGTGTTTCCATACTTGACTGTATGTGTAGTGTTACCACTTTGATTTAACATGTGAGGGTGCAGGTAGTATCCAAGTGGACCCTCCGCCGTCTTCTGCTTTCTGCGGTTTGTTTTGGTTGATGGATACGGAACGGATATGGCGTCACATAACTCAGACTACAACAATAAAAGCGGTGACTTCCTTCTACCTCTGCATAAACTCAAATTAATCAAATATATCGATTTTGGAATTCAAAAAATGATTTCAAAATTGTAAAAAAACAACAACATTGCGATACACAGGTGAACATATAAGAGCTTTGTAAAAGGCCCATGCCTTTCATGCATCAGCTGAGCTGTAAATTCAAGGGAAACTAACATTCTCTGTAACTAACTCCGAACAGATGGTTTTAGCATTTGTGCTACTTTTTTTCAGCCGAATATTTTGAGCCAGAATTCTTATTTGGGATTTATTGGACTGCGGATTCTTCTTTTGCTTTAGTCCACCCAATAAAACTGTCTTTTAAGATATAAACAACTGTAAACAAACAGACACCAGCCACTTCACTCTGCAGCAGTCCTAAGACCCCCTGGTCTTATTTTAGTTTCACCGTCATTGCTTTCCTCGCCTACCCACTAATACATGTGTCTAAATATAGACAGACGTCATTACAGATGATGTTAGTATCAGTGTGTTCTAGTACAAAAAGGGAGTGACAGAGAAGTGTGAGAAGAACTATACGGTATAATACATCCTGTGGTTGATCCCTCTTTAGTGATACGTTCTATTGAGAGACATTCAAGCTTCTTTTCATCAGAACCCAACAGAGACAACTGGATACTCTTGAAGTGCCAGTTTAAAGATCAAGGTTTATAGAGAACAATGCATATTTAGATTTAGACAAAACATAAGCTACTTACTGGTAATCCGTCACACACACCCTGCATGTTCCTAACTGGAGTGTGAATATGACATGTCATTCCCATGGTTGACAGCTTAAGAGGTGACCTTTACCCTCCCAGCGTCTGTGTGTGTTGTGTGTGTGTGTGTGCAGTGGGTAACAACTGACAATAGGACATGAGCTAGATGGTACATAGGGGGATTGAGTGCTATATTAGATCCAGCAGTGACAGATGTGCAGACCGGGGGAGAGTCTGGTAAGGGATGATGATTATCTGTGTTTGTGTGTGTGTGTGTCCTTGCCATCATGTGTTCATAACTACTATATATCTTAAGGGATGTTTTTGTGGGACACATGCGGAGACACTGTGTCAGATACATGAATAATACACGTGTTGACCCACTGAGAAAATGTGGCTGAACATTATTGCTGGTGTTAGTTAGCAACATTGAGGTAAATATGGCATGCACAGTATTTATCAAAGGTGGCAATTTGAAGCCAAAGGTTAAGTCAGGTAAAGCTGTTTTCTAACAAGTGTATGTTGTCGTGGCCTCTTGTCTTTGTTGCAAATGGTGTGTGTACTTTTTGTATTTCAGACTGCATGTTTTTTTTTCCCATAGTTAACACCCGATCTTCTCAATTCATTTACACACTAGTGGTGCATAGCAATGAGAACATGCTGCAGTAGCATCTTTAACGTACCACTGTAATTATTATGCCTTATAATGTTTGGGCTTGCACTGATGAATGTGAAAGTGGGCCAAGTTGGAGCGCTGGTTTGTGTTGCTAGGCAGAATATTCAAAATTTGTAGCTGTATTTTTTATAATGGATGAGATTATGTAAGCAAGGCATGGGGCTCCTCTATTCTGGTCACCTCAGAGTGTTACTACTGGTATGCATAGCCTTTTGTCCAGTGTGTTCTTTAAAATGTATGCATGTTTTCTAGATGTAGTTCAAATCAGTGCCGTCATGACATCTTTGGTAGCGTTTAATATCACACAAAACAATTTCATGAACTGATGGGATTCTGTGTTTAAGGCAACATGACCTCTTTTTTTTTATTTAAAGGAACAGTGTGTAACATTTCGGAGGCTTTTTTTTCGGAGGATTAGCAGAAATGGAATATAATATGAATAACTATGTTTTCATTAGTGTATAATCACCTGAAACTAAGAATTGCTGTGTTTTTGTTAGCTTAGAATGAGTCCTTCATATCTACATAAGTGGGGGAACGGTTCACAAAATTCACGGTTCGGTTCATATCACGGTTTTGGGGTCACGGTTTTCGGTTCGGTTCGGTACATTTATGTTACAGCGAGGAGGTCATGTTCTGATTCACCATGCTTTTCACTTATTTGGCAAAAATAAGTTAACAAATGTTTGCCTTAACAAAAGTATGGCTTACATAAGGAACATAAACACTTCTTCATTGTCAAATCTTAACTGAAAGAAAAGGTCTTCTACAGTAATTAGTGCAAACAAAAAATGCAGCTTTGTTATTTTCATATAAATATGATGTAATTATAGACTAAGGCCAGCAACATAAATTGAAGCATAAGCTCAACCAGAACTATACTAAAAAACAACAACAACAACAACAACAGTATAACATACTGTATGTCTCAATTCCCTGATTATCAGCTCTTAATTTAAAGATTAGTTTTTCCACTCAAAACGTGCAGTATTTGGAAAGGAATACGGTTGGATTTCTGTGCCACTGTGTTATTTAAAAATAATTAATAAATATAAAACACATTACAGGGATTGTGCTGCTGGAATTACTGTGTTGCTTAAGTGTCGGTGAGAGGGAATATTATAGTGCAGCTCAAGTAACGTTACGTTAATCATATGCAGAAAATTCAGCGTCCTCCACGACTGCACAAGGCTGCATATCTTTCACTATAAACTTCCCCAATGCTTTAGTTATGTTTTTTGCCCTGTCTGAGTCTGCATGTAGAGGCTGTTTAAATGCTGCGGGGAGAAGGAGTTGCTCTTTCCTACCCGACTCTCTCCTCCTTGAGCTAACGACGGACACACCGGAGTGTTGCCGCTAACATAAACCACATGTGTTACACAGTCGCCGTTTTATCCACCACTTTTTTTCCATCATTTTCATAGGTAACAATAAATCCGTAATGCTCCCATACAGCAGAGCGAAACGATGCTGGTGGATTCTGTACTTTATCGTGTCCACTCGCCATTTCATTATCTGAGTCGCACTCTGCACTTCATCCATGCCAACTGAGAAGGGGCTCGGTCACGCTTCATCAACACGTCATATCTTTGGGGTACAAAACCTGGGCAGTAAAATCTGGTCAGCACTCACCGAAATTGAGCCAATGGCAACGCACGACCGCAGCTTCAGTTACACTGCGCATGTGTTAAACCCCATACCTCAAGGCCCATGTCCACCCGTGTCCCAGTCTCCTTCCATAGGCCTTGATTCCTAGTGTTACAATAAACGGGAGCATAACTCTACATGAAAAAATACACAATCGGCCTCATAACTTATTTCAAATGAACCGAACAATTCATACGCGACCCGAACCGAACGGTTCGGATTTTTTAACTGAACCGTTCCATCCCTAATCTACATAGGGACTGGGTCCTCTTCATGTAGTCCGCCATGTTTCTCCGCCATGTTTCTACTGTAGCCCAGAACGGTCAAATCAAATACTGGCCCTAGAGAGAGCTTTTCGTGTTTGTACGTTACCTGTAGGCCACCGTAGTTCTCTGACATGCTTTTGAAACTATGGTAACTAGAGCCGCAGAGTGCAAAACCGTGTTACCGCCAGCCGCCGTATGACTTCTGTTGTTCCTAAAGTAGGGTTATTATGGCGTTAGCGCGGTTTTGCTCTCGACGGCTCACGTTACCGCAGTCTTGGAGGAGTGAGCAGAGGGGTACTCAGTTGGTTGCAATCTGCAACCACACCACTAGATCCCACCAAATACACACTGCACCTTTAAGCAAAATGGTGCCCAGCCACAAACATTTAAATGCAGGATTATAACCTGCTATCTTTTTAATACACACAGCAACTAAATAGAAGTGCTACATCAGACATTTGTAAACAGGCCAACATGTGTGAAGCACATTAAAGTTTGTTTTTCACCTATACATCAACCAACTCTTTAATTATATATGTACTGTAAATCTATGTGTATGTGCATTGTTGTTTTATTTATATTTAATTTTGCGTGTTTATGCAAAAGCATATGGTTTGATCTAGAGCCAATATGGTTGTATTTGAACCCAAACAAAGTTTAGCAGTAGTGAGACCTCACTTGTGACTTGTAAACATAGACAGACTGACAAACACAAATAGAAGGAAGCAAAGACGCTACTCAGCACATTCTGCTTTCAGTCACATGTGTATGCGTGTGTGTAGTAAAAGGCTCATCTTTAACTACAGCTTGTACTTATTGTTTAGTTACAAAACCACTAGTTTCTTTTATTTTCCTGCTTTGGTGTTATCTGAGATGTTAATCAAAAGCCAGGCACATGACCATACTGGTTTGTCTACATCTGCTGCTGTCTGACTCTGTACACTCAGGACTGGTGCATGCTTCCATTTCACACAGTTCTCTTTCAGCTGGCTTTTGTCTGGTATAAACCTAGAAATAACACCATAACAATGGACATGTTTTTTTGTACTAATCAAGGAATAAAGCAGCTTTGTTAAATTTGGTTCCTGGTACCTCCTGTGGTAAGTTAGCTGAACATTAGCGGCCCTGAAAGTGACACTCTCTTCAAAAGCTTTTAAAGCCAAACATGGGCAAATATTCACGCATGTATCTTTGTCTCTCTGCAGGTTAACTGCTGCCATTGTTCGTGGCTGTAAATGTCCTCTGCCATGGCGAAGCATGAGGCTGGGAGCACCAGCCCTGTGGTGCGCCAGATAGACAAGCAGTTTCTGGTCTGCAGCATCTGTCTGGATCACTACCGCAACCCCAAGGTCCTGCCCTGTCTGCACACCTTCTGTGAAAGGTAACTAACATTTGTGTTTCAATGACAACCGGCAAAAAGTCCTAATTACCTATGCTTCCCTCAAACTATACCTGACACAAACCCATGTCTCTGCTCACACCGTGAAGGTTGTACAACACCGTAGCCTTTTCCCTGCCAGTACTTATCCTCCCTTTCTATTACTGAAGAATCCTTGTCATATTTACATGTCTCCTAATAGAGGAACCTCATCTATTGCAAATCCCTGGCCACAATTAAGTCCACTGGGATAAGTGCATTCCTCAGCATCAGGGACCATCAACGTCTGAGAAAAGGCTCATTGTTGGGAGACACAATTACAATTCCTCAATCTACAGTTCCTCAGAAAGATGACACCCCCCCAGGCAATACTTACTGGGGCCTTTTTCGTGCCGAGCCAAGCAGAGGAGGCTTTTGGAAAGCTTGTTGTGAGTCACGGTGGGAGAATGAAGAGGGGGGTATGTTGGATAACTGGGATTATGTTTCAAACTGGTTTACTTTTAAACCTACGACCAAACAAATATTTATGGAATAGTTCTGAATAGCCACACAGAGTACGGGATAAATCCTTTTTCCAGGCAGTGTGAGGGGCATTTGCCCACCGGAGGGCAAATTTAATCCCCCGGTTTAACTGGATGGCATGTGATCTGGAGCCCTGCTGAGGTGAACAGATTTTTGTCTGGAGCTATACGGGATGTTGCCAGACAGATGTTTTAATACTGGATGTGGTTGATGTAGTTTTAGGGGGTTTTAGGGCTGAGCTGGTGTGGTATCGCATCTCTTTTAATTCTGCTCCCCTTTTACTCTTGCTGTGATTATCCTAGCTGTGTGCTCATTATTTAGAGATCAGGATCATGAGTTTGCCATATTGGGTTGTGCAACTGCTTCAAATGATGCCAGAATAAATGACGTCTTCCTACAACGGGGGCATGTGGCTACTTGTACTCATGAGTGCAGGATTTTGCTTAACAAGGATGAGTGTGGCGCTAGTGCTGTTAGTCAAGTAATCACTCAGGCAATTGACAATTAATCAACAGTTTTGGTTTGCGATTAATTGTTTATTCAGCTCGATTTGCTGCTTTCCTGTTTCATATCGTTGTAAATAATATATGTTGGGTTTTTATTTTTATTGGACAAAACAAGTTTGGATTTTCTGACATTTTATGAACAAACAAGTACTCAAGTAATCACAAATTGACGGATTAATCCACAATTAAAGTTATCATTAGTTGTTTCCCTATCCCAGACCTTTTCACCACATAACTGCTGTGGTCCCAAGCTGGTCGTGTGTCTGACAAAGCAATAGTATTTAGGGATGTGACGGTGAGGAAGTTTTCCCACCGGTTAATAAGCTTGTGACAACACGTGTTACAGATTACACCGGACATTTTACAAGATGATACTCAATATCTGTAGCGCGCTTACTTTGATCTTTGCTGTTGGATGGCTGTGTGTCTGGCCTCTCCGGTCCAGCTTTCGCTGCGGGGCCGCAGGTTTCCATTCGGCGCTGCTCCGCCGCGCACACCGGCTGTGACCACTCCGTCCTCCTCATGGCGATTACATCATTAACGCTATGGTTCCCTTATAGCATTGGGTTTAAATCTGAAATATTGCCAGTTTTCTTTTGCTTACACCGAATCCTCCGCCACTGTCTTGTCTGTCATCTCTCTCTCGTCCCGTGTGTGAAATCTGACTCCTGCTACTCTGAGCTGAGACTCCGTACGGAGCAGACACCTTCAGTTTGTAGCGTCCGTCGTCCGACTATGTATTGATAACACGGCGGTGATATACGAAAATGAACTAAATAGGTTTTATATGAAAAAAGCCAAACAACGGTGGGGGCGGTGGGCAAGTAATGTAATCGGTGTGTGCCCGAACACCGTGTACAGTAACACCGGTAACACCGACTACCGCGTTAAGCCTAATAGTAATTTCTCCAGGTTTCAGAGCATCACAGCAGTGTTGACAAAGTGGTAGATAGACTTGTTAAAGCTCTCTGTTGTTCTCAAAAGCTAACGACTGCAGTTTACCAAGGCTTGGTTAATATGAGCCAGTCTGTTTTCATAAATTAAACAGAATGGTGTTCAGCCAGACATCCTTGTGTACAACAACAGAGACTTATCCTCCTCACTGACCTCAGGCTTCTTGCGGCGCCAACCGCCAATTTAGTGATAACAGAAGCTAAAGAACAACAACCGTAGATCACATGCTGGATGGCAGCCGGGCTGTAGGCCAGGAGTGCGGTCGGGTAATCTGCATATTGCAGCTGAACTTTGCTGACTGTGGGTTTGCTTTTGGCTTTGAAGGTTGTCTAATGTTAAATAGATTGCCGCCTAAGGGCAATTGAACCTGCAAACCGTCCTCAGCCTTTAGGGGCCGGTGGGATAGATGTGTGACTGCTGCCAGAATCCAAAACACCATGCACACAAACATGCAGGAGCATAAACAAATACACAAACGTCTCTCTTCTCCCTAAAGTCCTTTGTCTCTTTGCGTTTCTGTTAGGCAGATTGATTTGCCAGAGATTCACTTACTCAATGAGGAAGTGTGCGAGTCTTCTCCTGAGGCTGTGGGTTCTGTGGATTGACTTGGATTCACACTTTTCCCCTATTTGTTGTGACAGCAGCACTATTTAGGCACTGTCTTTCTTTTTCACTTATAAAGTGACAGCTCTGTCGCTCTAGTGTCTTCCTCTCCTTCTCTCTCTGCTCTATTGGTAAATCAAATATGACTTATAATTATACACAGAATGATGCAAAAGAGTCGAGTAGATTTTATATCCTAATCTTTGCTTTTCTTTGTTTATTGACTCCCTCCCTCCAGTTGTCTGCAGAACTACATCCCCCCAGAGTCTCTGACGCTCTCGTGTCCAGTGTGTCGGCAGACGTCCATCCTGCCAGAGAAGGGAGTTTGTGCTCTACAGAACAACTTCTTCATCACTAATCTCATGGAGGTTAATCCCCTTTTTTTAATTCAAGTCAGACACATATGTGTTAGCCAAACAGGATTTTCAACATGGAACAAAAGACAAAGATTAAATGAATTATGAGCTTAACAACAAGGCAAAGATGATTTAAAATAATTACAGGCATGTCTCAAAGAAATAGGTCGGTGGGTCTGTGTACAGTATGTTCCTGTACTGCTGTTTTTGTGAGAACCACTCTTTGTGTTAAACGGAGAGAAGACATTTTTGCAGACTGAGGTCATTGTGAACGGTCGTTTCTTTTTCATGGTGCTTTTTAAGGGTTTGTTTTAAACCCTAGGTTTTGTTGTAAGGTTACCATTTGGTGAGGAAAAAGTAGCAGTGAGCATGGCTCCTAAACTACCTGTGGTAAGGACAGAAGAAATAAATCACCAGCACTCAAAGATAAAGGCTCTTAATAAACTAAGAGAGATTCTTTATCTGTGAGGGCCGGTGATTTGTTTCTTCTGTGATGATTAAGGTTACTATTTGGGTATAGGGAATAAATGTATTGAATAGACGGTGCTCAAATGGATAGGGGTACAAGAATGTGTGATTGTGTCCTAAACAGAATGAAGTCAGCTACAGACTAAAAGGAATTCAGACAAAGAGAAAAGCATTTGGAGGGCCTACCATATTAGGGCTGCACGATTATGGCCAAAATGATAATCACGATTACTTTGATAAATATTTAGATCACAATTATTTATTGATTTTAGGGACAAAATATTTGTATTGCACTTTCGCATATAAATTAACCGAGCACTGCTTTCACTTCCATGTTGTGCTGCATTCCTGCTAATCAACAACTCTTTCCATTCACCTGAATTCAGTGCATTTTCGTTTTGCTCGTCGGCAAAACAAGAAATATACAGTATATTACTCTTAAGTAAGGTAAGTTTATCACATGCTGCCGCTATAGGCGCGTGCAGTGGCAAGACAGCTCCCCAAAAGTGAAGCCAACACATCTCGATCATCCCCTGGTGGCTGGCTGTTAATTAGGAAGCGCTTGATTTGATAGTTTTCTATGAGCGGAGCACCCATTTTAAACGTCAATATTGCAGTCGATCATGTTCATTTAATTGTGGGAAGTCAAAATCATGATCGGATTAATATTCGATTAATTGTGCAGCCCTATACGATACCATTCCATATATTGTTACCTCCCCGGCTTGATTTTATTCTGGCCAGGGAACTTTTTTCCATGTCATTCTCTCTCCCTTTGTTTCCTGTCGCTCCACTCAATTGTCCACTGCCAAATAAGGGGAAAAATGCCCCAAAAAATATTAAAATGGAAAAGAAACAAACCCTTCACAGTAAACAAGAAAATAAATCATCATCTTACAAGTCTATTAAAAGTATTGAAAAGCAGTATGCTAAAGTTTAAAATGTTTTCAACCAGGTCCTTCAACGAGACCCCGAGTGCTCGCGGCCGGAGGCCTGCAGTGTCCTGGAGTCAATCAGCGCTGCAGCTGCAGGGAAGCCCCTCTGCTGCCCAAACCACGAGGGAAAGGTGGGAAGCCCTTTTGTGATGCCTCATTCCAGTCATCACCTCATTAAAATTGCCTTACCTCTTTTATTTTTTAGCAATAATTCATTTAGTAGAAACTGAATCTTCAAATGCCTTACTTACCTGCTATGCCCAGCAAGAGTGAATGAGCTTTTTTTACTCAGTTTGTCTCCCTCTGCAGGTGATGGAGTTCTACTGCGAGTCGTGTGAGACTGCCATGTGTTTGGACTGTACAGAGGGCGAGCACCGGGAGCATGTGACCGTTCCTCTGCGGGACGTCGTGGAACAGCACAAAGCTGCGCTGAAGACACAGCTGGATGCCATACTTAGCAGGTGGGGACTTGATACCTTGATAAAGCTTTCAGAATATTTCCTTCACATCAGGTGTTTGGAAGCTTAAGCTTTTGGCCCAGATGTGGCATCTGCCATCAAAGATCACATATGCCACTGGATCCCAACCTGGGGATACGACTCCTAAGTTCCGTGGGGGATCGCGATGCCTTCTTGATTTTAAGGGGTGTAAGACAACTTCTTTGTTAATATACAGTTGGACTATATCTCGGCATTTAAATTATTTTTGTTAAGAAAACTAAATGAAATTGTTATTTTAAAAGTTTGTATTATTATTTACGATATAGACTTAAGAATTAGAGAAGTATGCAGTTAAAACAACCAAAGATCTAATAGAACAATGACCAAAGCGTCAGGGAGAAGAAAACACTGAATTTGTCAAAAAAGAAGCCTATTAAATATGAATAAAAAATACAGACAATTAATTGTATTAAAGGTTCCTTAAAAATCACAGGAAAACTCATCTCTGATGCAATATTTACAGGAAATAATCTGCCTGCAGTTATTGGGTTCACTATTTGAGTTAATTGTACATTTTTATCAGTTCTGTACTGTTATTGTTATGCATTGAATATGATATGAAATATCCATAAAATATGTCACTTAGTCAGGTGTTGTCAGTTTACTCAATGAAGGAAAAAGGTTGGGAACCAACCTATGCTATGCTATGCTGTGTCTGGCATGTCAATATGCTACTGGGTATAGTGGCAAAAGCTCATTTTCATTAAAGAATAATTGTAGTTTTTGTAGCTTTATAGCTAGTTCTTCATCAGATATTTTTTTTCTGCGTCATCTTGCAGGCTCCCTCAGCTAACAGCGTCCATCGAGCTGGTGAGTGAAATCTCCCGGCAGCTGAATGAAAGGAAGAATGAGGCGGTAGCGGAGATTACCAGTACGTTTGAAGAGCTGGAACGGGCGCTGCATCAGCGCAAGACGGCCCTTATCACAGACCTGGAGAACATCTGCAGCACTAAGCAGAAGGTTAGTTATGTTGCACACATTCATTCACATATACGGTGCATGCATGTCATGCAGGTGCACTTGCATCTTTTTGTGCGCTCATTGTCAGATGCAGAAACACACAGTCATTTTCCAAACAAGTAGTCGAGAATAACCTGCCACATGTCTCCCATTCCCGTAAACATACTTCTGACTGCTATCTTTTCCACTCTTCTTCTCTCCTCCTCTTCTTGCTCTTTTGTGTCTTTTTTTTGCTTATCTTCCACTTACCTGAGTGCAGGTCCTGCAGGCCCAGCTTTCATCTCTCCTCCAGGGGAAGGAACACATCCAGAGTAGCTGCAGCTTTACAGAGCAGGCTCTCAGCCATGGGAGTGCTACTGAGGTGGGCTGGCAGATTTTGATTTCAGATTTTTGATTTCAAGCAGGCTAACAAACAGGTTACAACCATAGACTGTACAAAAGTAAAGCCAAAATATCCCAGATACGGGAGCTGCCATCTTGAGATATTGACGTAATTTGGAGCCGGAGTCTGCGCAGTAGTGATCGGGCGGAGGTGCTGCTGTATCAAGTTCCCGCCCACACACCACCCGAACCAATCGCGAGCCGAGCACGGCCGCAGCATGCTAGCAAGAGAGAATCACAGCTGTCAATCATGACGTCCCACCTCCTTTTTATAGCATCAAATAACGAATTAAAACCAAACTTATTAGAAAAATTAACACTTGAACATAGATTAGCGTGATAAGAACTACCTAAAATGACGGAAAACATCTTTGGGAAAAATGCATTTGACGTGTACTTTGACTTTTTAGTTTGGCCCATGTCCCATCAGCTAACACAGAGGGGGCAGGATTTATGACCTCAACTGCAGCCAGCCACCAGGAGGCGATCCAGATGTTTTGGCTTCACTTTTGGGGGGCGGTCATGTCGTCCATCTTTATATATAGTCTATGGTTGCAGCACATTATGAGAATCAGCCAATCAAATGTTTTGTAGTGTGTAGCAGGATGTGAGCTTGAGTTTTCCATTAAAAAAACAACTTACAATACAATATGTGTCTTTTGGAAGTGTAGGTGCTGCTGGTTCAGAAGCAGATGAGTGAGCGGGTAACAGCGCTGGCCAAACATGACTTCCCAGAGAGACCACATCAGAATGCACACCTGGACTGTCAGGTATCACCTGTTTTTTGTTTTTTTTAATTCAAACTATTCCTTTGCTCTTGCTTTCTGACTGATATTCCCACATGGTCTAAAAATGAGGCTTAGTTTTTTAGTTGTGAATTTTCACTTGTTATAAATATGAGGTTTGTTTTTCATATGTTTTCTTAAAAATGTTGGTGTTTTAAACCTTTTCTCACTTCAGCTTGGGTTGATTGAAGAAAAACTAATTTTGTAGAACATAGACACAAAAGTTGGGTTAGTTTGTCTTTTGAGGGCGTCTGTTCCAAAAGAAAATCACAAGCACAACCTTAATGTTCCATGTTTTTTATTTCAGAATCAGTTTTATTTGCCAGGTACATACATACAAGGAATTTGACTCCGTTTTTATGCATCTCTCAATGTACTTGCACAGAATGCAAATAACAGCTATGAACTAGGACAACAAAGTGTGACAGAGAAATGGGAGGAATAGGCAGGACTGTTATGTACACAAGTAGTGAAGAAATAGGTGTATATATAAATATTATATAAATATATATGAAAGCACCAATGACAATTAAAAAAAGAATAAAATAAAACATCTATATACAAGTCAAGTGTTCTGGTTGTAAACAATACAAATATTGCAAAGAAATAAATACTGAATGGATATACATGGACTGGATGATTATGCACATTTCATATCAGTTGTATTTATGGCCACCAGACAAGTCCAATAGTCATTCTCCTTTTTATTCCGATTTGTTCTCCACCTACTCAGTCCTGAGAAAAATATCTCCCTATAGTCTTTAGCTTGATAGATGCTTGACTTTCTTCACTAGACACAGTTTCACCCCAGGCAGGTAGCTTATACTTGTCTTATTTGAGCATTATGGGATTATTATTTTGTGGTCATTTGTCACCATACATCACATGGGACCAACCATGAAAAAGTAACTTCTTAGAGCAATAAGGGATTATTCAGTGGAAAATATAGTTTATCTTGTGTGCTATTTGCTCTAGGTCGAGACTGAAGGTCTGCGGCGCTCCATCCAGAACCTGGGAGTTCTCCTCACCACAGCCGCTGTGGCTCACACCTCTGTCGCCACAGGAGAGGGCCTCCGCCATGCAGCGACTGGGCAACACCACACAATTACTGTGACAACAAAAGACAAAGTACGGTCTTTAGTAGTTAGCCTCACTGCCATTTTCTACATCTATAAAGTGAATCTAATGTGTTTATTTGCTTTAGTCTCATACCTAAGTTTAGTTTATCGTTCAAATTCCCATTTCATGCTATTTTTCTCTTGTTCTCTTGCAAGAAGTCCGTTATTTTATGGTGGCTACTCCAAGGCAATTAACAGCGATTATTATTATTATCAAAAACAAATCTGTTAGGAGCCTGTGATGTGTCTGCTGTATTGCTTGAACAACAAGATATTTTTTTCTTGTTCTGAAATTGAACCAATGACCTCTCTCTGCAGGATGGGGAGCTGGTGCGAACAGGAAATGCTGTTTTAAAAGCAGAGATAACGTCTGCTGACGGGAGCCGCGTTGCAGAGGCGGATATAGCGGACAATAAGAACGGGACATACGAGGTGGGCTACACGTTACGCTCTGAGGGAGAGTACTCTTTCGCTCTGTTGCTGTACGGCCAGCCGATTCGCGGCAGCCCGTTCCGCCTGCGGGCGATCAAGCCCTCGGATGTGCCACAATCTCCAGATGACGTGAAGAGGAGGGTGAAGTCTCCCAGCGGAACAGGGGGCCACATACGGCAGAAAGCAGTGCGTCGACCTTCCAGCATGTACAGCACCACCAAGAAAAAGGAGAACCCGATTGAGGATGAGCTCATCTACAGAGTGGGTAAGAGATGACCCATCCAGGAGAGAAAGTCCATACACTGTACATGTCAAACCAAGTACCATGTAGACATTAAGCTTGTCATCACTGCAAACTAGTTTCTAAGCCATACCACAAGTTTTTAGATCAACTTGCTCTGACTTAATAGAAGATGCTTCATCCAGAAAAAAACACACTGACAAGATATAGTATGTTGTCGGAAGATAAAACGTAGAAAACAAATATGGATGTAGTGAAAAGGGTAATGGGGAAAATTTGGTTTTTGCTTACTTGAAATGTTGACTCTCAGGTTTTGGATGTCAGTGTCCCTGCCATGCAAAGATACATTCTCACTGTGAAGGATTGCCTTTCTCAAGCAGGTCTTTCAAGTCTTTGTCAGTTCATTTTTGAACGGTACTGACATGAACCGAAACCTGCATTTGCCTGGAAGGTAGAAAACCAATTCGAACACTTAAGTTATGCTTGAAAAATGATCAGTAGTATATGTAATTTTTAGTCTAAAACCACTGGTATGAGCCTTTATTACACACTGAGACAAAGGTGAAAATATGAAATTGCACATTAACCGAGTG